>OMLC01056961.1:0-11696 GCA_900302585.1 Regalecus glesne
TAACCAGCTCAAGATGTAACATTACTAAGACTCTGGTCCTCGTTCTAGTGCCCAGCAGCCTCTTAATCAAGGCCAATCAACAGGCCATCCACACTGGCTCAACACACACACACACACACACACACAGACACAGCACTGATCAAAAAACAACACACACACCTCTCATCTCACATATTCCACGCAGCCACAGCCAAACATAATCAGGCCATGTCAGACGTCTCTTAGCAAGCCTGATGGCTTTAACCAGCAACATCAGAGAGAGGCTCTAAAGGAGACTGGGAAGAGGCTGTTAGCTCAGTAATTGCAGAGCTATACACTTAAACTCTGCATTTCCCCTTCATCCTACTGTAGAATCACTTTCAGCACCGACTATACGTATTTGGTTGCCAGTCGACCGATTTAATCCTGGAACAGTGGATATGATTGCACGCATGCTGGATGTATATGGCATTTTCGGGAGGATGCCCAAGGATCACAGCACATGTGTTGTGATTCTGGTAATAACAGCACAGAAGATTGCGACCTATGCTCCCTAACCTGGATACAGTGTGTGCTAGCTGTCTACGTAGGAAGGCTAGCAGCATAAGTAGAGACCCTACCCTCCCGGGTCCCAGTCTGTTTGTCCCCTCTCCATCGGGGGAGACATAACTTCTTCCCCCTGAGCTGTGGCCTCCATCACCCCACAACCTCCCAGAGCTGTTGGGGACTGAGGTCCCTGGCATGCGTAAGAGAATTGTATGTATTATAAACGGATTGAAGACACTACTTCTGATTTGTTGTACAGCACATTTTCATACTGCGCTCTCTGAACCGTCACTGTTTACTGGCCTCGTTGGATTCATCTTGTTTATTTGCCTTGTTTTTCTCATCTCGGTCATTGATCGTGTTTTATCTCATTCTACTATTGCTGCTAGTTCTGAGTAACCAAATTCATCTAGTTGAATGCCTACAATGGCGGTGACGTGTGTCTCAATCTCATATTTTCTGAGATGTGAAGATAATCTATGCATTGTACAGTGGTTGAATGTTGTTTTATGAAACATACTGCCTCAGCCCCTTACATATCACTGGATTAGAAATAGGGATTATGCTAACAATGTCCAATAATCCAATGACAATTCCAGCAACAAAGGAAATGCTATGCTGTTAATTCATTCTGAAGCTCAAACAAAATTCCAAGTTCAAGTGGTTTGAAAAGAAAGCGCAAACCTTTGGATGCAGCACAATAACTCTGAGCACTTTTCTTGTCCTGTTGTTGCCTAAATAGACGAGCGGCAGCCGCATGACATAAAGGAACGAAAGGCGGAGAGAAATAGTGGGACAAAGAAAAGAAAGCAGGCATAAAAGCTTATATGAAAGGGAGAGGAGGAGAGTTCCTTGTCATTAATTGGTAGGAGCGGTCAGGAGGGAAATGTATGAGAGCAGAAAGGGACCACTGAGTGTTTTGGGTCCGGTCTTTTAGATCATTAACCTGTGGCTCTGAGTTTCATTAGTCCTGCCAAACCTCTGCTTTGTGCTCCATCGAGGAGTGCTGTTTAGAACTCCGGCAGCACAAAATTGCTGCAGGACTATTGGGATGGGGTGGGCTGGGGGTGGGGGCATTACACAAACCTCTCCTTCACTCACTCCGTCTCCCTCCCTCTCTTCCACAGACCGGGGTCTCTATCGTGGCCCTCTTGAGAGCTCTTCACATTTCAAAAGTACTACACCCCCAAGCCTAGGCACCTTTTGTGTGGAGGGGCGGGCCAGAAAAAGAAAGAATATGTACAGGAAGCAGACTGAAAAACCATAATGGTGCTTCAGCAAGCAAAGAGAGGAGGAAGAGGAGAGAAAAAAATGTTAATGAATTTAGCATCCTTGTCCATAACGGACACTTCACTTCTGCTGGGCTCGGGCCTCTTTTCTTTGAATTATTAACCTCAATGCCCCCCTAAAAGCCTTGCTGAGGTTTGCAGAACAGGTGTGGTTTGGCAGGGAATGGGCGCTGACTGTTGTTGACTTGACCGGCATACTGTGCTGTCACTCAAAGCCAGGGGGTCTTACACTTCATGACCCCCGGTCAGCGTCGACAAGGCTGCATGGAAAGTGTCAAAGAACACGCACCGACCAAAGATGATATGGAAAAGACAGCTTGGCTGGCTGGTGTCAAAGGAAAGCCAGACAGACGGAAGAGAGACGGAGAGACTGAGGGAGTGGCGAGAAGGGGAGGGGGGTGTATCCTAAAGATGGTGAAGATGTGTTCCACAAAAGAGAGGGTGAAGAAATAAAAAGGAAGGACCTTGCAGAAAAGAGCAAGTGAGTGATCGAGAGGGAGAGAGGGAGAAAAACAGACCAGAGACAGATGACCAGGGAGAGAGAGACAGATGAGGAGCGTCTGGCAGATAGCTCCAGTGCACCAGGCTAGAGACTGAGGCCATGATTTGATTAATGACTGGGGCGTGATGTGGCTAAGCACTGATACATGACAGCCCTATGGAAAGAAGATCCATCAATGCAAATCCAGCTCCATCCCAGCCGTCCAGAGAAACTCCTGTCCTGCCAAAAGGTCACGCTGTCACCTGACCCGTCCCTCTCTTTCTCCCTTACTCCAGCCATCCATCCTTGCTGCCATTGCTCTGTCCCAACAGCATTTGCATCCTCTTCTCATAGTACACATTTTCTCTCTGGGCTTCTCTCTCTTCTTAGCTGTCCAGTCTCATGGGATCTCACGTTTCACCCCTCTCTTTCAAGCCTTTATTGGCATCCAATGCAAGCTCCATCGAGCAGCCAGGACGAGACAAGACAGTCTTCACAAACTGACGGATGGTGAGAGATGAAAGTTGGATCTTATTTGAATTGTGTGTTGGCATTGGATCATTTCAGTAAAAGTCCAACAGAGTTTATGCAAAACAGAACACGGATGGGTTAGAAGAAGAATAGGAAGGTGAAATGTTGAGTAATGGCACCAAGCCAACCTCCAGAACGGGGGTGACACTGACTGTGTGTGACTGTGTATGCGTGTGTGTGTGTGTGACTGTGTATGTGTGTGCGTGTGTGTGTGTGTGTGTGTGACTGTGTATGTGTGTGTGTGTGTGATAGAGAGAGAGAGAGCATGTGACACACAGGGCTAAGAAGAAAGTAAAGGAGGTAAGAAATGCTGCTTCATCAAGGGAATACTTTGATATATATGGTTTTGTCTATTCACCTCTGCCCTGCACGCCAAGATTTCCCAGACGCGATAGAGGCAAGGAGGGAGGGCAGGGACTGAGGGAGGGATTAATCCAAAGAAGAGGGAAGAGGATGGGTAGTCGAGGCAGTAGCCACTCTATAGGAAGAGCTGAGAACTGTGAGGTAAAGCAGCTTATCTACCGCTAGTCTCCAAAGTATCAGTTGTTCAACGCTCGGCTTAGGAGCAAGGGCAGAAAAGAGGGGGAAGAGAAAGAGAGAGATGCGGAACATGTGCAGCTAAAGTCATCTTGAACAAAAGAAAGGAGGGGTAGAGGTCGGGGAGGAAGGATGCCCAAACAGAAAATCCATAAGCAAATTAAAAGTGGCCCTTTTAAAAGAGCTCCTTCAAAGAAAATGAACCACCATAAACCGCTTTACTGCAAGGGTGATGGAAGACTGGTGGCAAGAGACAAAAGACACCACATGCTCCTCTCTCTCTGCTAGGTAAGGTGTTGGTGGAAGGAGTGAAGGAACCTGTGGTTGCACTTCAACCTTCTTTTCTCCTTTCCCCCCCATTATATCTGCTCTTTTACTATTTTCAGTCTGGAGTTAAAGTCGAGGTCAAGCTGGCCTGTGTGAAAATGGCTTCCTGCCCAGGCCCTGGTCCCAAACCACAGGATGATGGGAAGTTTTATTAACAGCCCTATTTGGGAACATTTTTGAACATTTGTATTTGTATTGACATTTCTCATGTTAGGGAGTAAAAAATAGAAGTCTCATGACCAATAACTTCTGAAAATGTTATTGACTTGATTTTTCAGATCTTATTCTTTCCCCTCTTCTCTTGTAGTTTTTCAAAGCTTTGAGCAAAATGCACTGGAAAGACAAGAACATCTCTGAACCAATGTTTTTTCTCTCCTGAAAGACCAATATACATAACATACTTGATGCAGTATCCCTTTGGTCGGTGCATAATCTCTGATTAATCTTGCCTGTTGTCAGCAAAACGTTAGAATAGAATAGAAATGTTGGCAGAGAAGATGAGGGAAGATAGTAAAAGGACAAATTAGAAGATAGAAGATAATTATGGGTGTAAAGAACACACACACACACACACACACAACCAGGAAAAACTCCACATTCTGAGGAGAAAATACCCACACATACCACCAGTGTTTTACAATCACCTTTCAGAGTTTACAACCTAAATAAATAAATAAATAAATGATTCCCTCATCAGTCCACTCTACCCACTGAGCTATGCTGCCCCTAACATGTCACCTACTCACAGGCAAAAGTGAGTCACTGGCAAGGCCACAACGGGGTTGTGGTAGTCTAGCAGTTCCAGTGGATCTGGCAGGGTGTGGATCATCCATACTACAACCCCCTGTGTGATTTGGGTCAAGACATAGCAGCTCACAGTACACAGGGGTTGGTTTGGCTGCCGACTAGATGGTGGGGATGCTGTGTGTGTGTGTGTGTGTGTGTTTATATCATATACATACTGCAACACAGGTATATAAATCCCACCACCAAACCACCCCTCTGCTCATGTGCTTAAGCCAATTACAAAACAGTTGATCAGATTGTTCAGGAAACCAGAGTGACATAGATATCAAAAATGTTTCGGATGTCATTACTTTGAAACTCGTGATTCTAATTTAAAAGTTTAAACCTACCCCAGCTGTTCACCCATTGTGTGGGGGGGAAAAAACCCAACTGTTCCAGTACTGTGCCAGTTTGATCTGCTTAGTTTGGCCCCCAAACAACCTGTTTTGCCAGTGAGAGACAGGAGGAAGTTTTCTGAACAAACTGCGGGGAATGTCACATCCATTATTTCAGGTGTCACATCTTACACATCTAAACTCAATGATTAAAGCATTTCGTCCATCAAAAACCTGAATTCCTGCCAGTCACCTTCTTATCAGACGGCTCTGCTGCTCAACTGTGCCTCCCTTCAGGGCTGAAACATTAGTTTTCATGGTTCTGTTTATGGTCCCACCACAACAGGCTGCCTCTCTCTCTGCAAGTTTCAATTACTGGAGAAGGTCAACTTTATGACAAGAAGCCTGAAAACGTCGTTGAAAAAAAATCCTAGATGAACACGCTGCTGCAATGCAGGGATGTGGTTGGCAATGTCCTACGGTATTTAAACACTGCTCCTCTTTTCCCCAAAGAGTCCAATCTGTGCCATGAAATTACACCTCTCATCATCAGCAGCAGCATGCAATTTTTGACATGGCATGGACAAATATGGATTTCACCGAGTCCCATTTGAGAGACCTTCCCTCCCATCCACGACTGCATGTATTCAGAAAGAAGAAGAAAACAGCTGCTGGCAGATGAAGGTCAGAGCAAATGAAGAAACATGACATCTCAATGACATTTACACCATCTTTTAGACGCCGTCCAAAGAAAGTAAGACTCACTTTGAGCATGTACGTGTTAGACTGATTAGAAGCTGCTCAGTGCTGTGTTGAAGAGAAAATGACACACAGGCATAGATGATTCCCATTGACCTTGCCAGAGGAAAGAAGAGTGCCCAAAATATCGGGCTGTCCGTCCAGACTGCTGCTCCTTCGACACACCAGTCAGGAGAGGAATCAATGGCAGGAGGACAAGAAGGAAACAAAGGTCCCAGAGCTTTGAAAGCACATAAGGCTGAAGTGACAGAGATGGGAGAATTATTAAAGCTGCCCTCCCACAGACACGCGTGCAACAAGAAACAACGGCCACCACATATCTAAATACCCTGGATACAACCCATGAGTTGGAGTATTACGACGCTCTGGTTGTAGGTTTGAAAGCCTCGGCTCAGGGTTTACAAGTACTCCATAACACTTTTCCTGACAGTCTGCTGTATCATGAAAAAGCAGTAGTCTTACTAAAAAAATATAATCAAAATACCAGGGACTGCTGGTACGGCCACGTGTCCTCTCATGAGCCTCAGGAATCATACGTTCATAGGCCTTCCCTGGCTCCTACACCATGTCACACACACACACACACACACGGGAAACGGCACGACACACACACATGAACACTCAGTGGGCTCTGCATTTCAGTTGGACTCCGTGTTGAATTAGCACCAAATCGAATGGTGATGGCCACGGAGTGTGATTATGGGTGTTTCCCAGTGCTAATGGCACACGCAGTGAAATAGCTGGTAACAGACAAAGGCCTACTCTGATTGTAACTGGCAGAAGTTTGACAGGATCCAAAATGAAAGCAGTCTGCCAAACCTTGTGATATGGCCAGACAATACAACCGAATGACATCTATAATAAATTAAATGAATCATTTTAATTGATTATGCAAATGACAAAGCTGTGATTAAAAACACGTGTTTGGATACTTATGCTCTAAATCCCAGCTGTATGGACCTTACATTGAATATTTCACGTTGAAAAAAATATGTCAACGTCTAGTAAGTTCAATATTGTTAGCATTGATGCTATGGTCACACTCTAACTCTCTTATGTGAGACTGTGTGTGTGTCACACGGGAAGTGGCCTGGGACCGTGTGCTTCTATAACATGCTGCCAATTGTGAATTTACATAATTTATGTATACACTTGTTTGTGTGTGTGTGTGTGTGCGCGTGCGTGTGTGCGCGCACGTGCATATAAATATGGCATGCGGACATGAGCTCTGGTCTTAAAACACGCAAGTTAGTCGGGTCATTAGAAGTGGCCGGTCTCTGTTTCATTGTCATGGGAATAATATATGAAAGATCAAGGTCCTATTTTTATATTTTTAGTTTGATCCCTTTCCACATTTTCTGTCATAATTACACATTGCATGACATGAGATCAATAATTTGTCCCCAACCTGACTTACCCCTTGCTGTAGTGAGGAATATTCTCTAATACACAAATGCTAGCGAAAAAATGTAACTTGTGGAAAATATATCAGCAGTGGAAAGAAAATTATATTAAGATTAAAGAAATGAATCGTGACACATAATAAACAGACCTTACTGATATTTTTTTTTTCAAATTGTATGAGCAACTTCTACGGTGCAGGGAAGAAATGGCATGGACGTTGACCGTACGGATTGAGCAAGAACAGAAGGGCATCAACGCATGTGCACTTCGCAGATCACATGGTGAGCAATGAACTTAAAGCCACAAGTACAGCCTGTGTAATGGCGAGCCAGTTTTATTTCTCGATCACTACCTTACAATTTTGCAAATCGAATAATGAAGAGTGCCGTTCTGAGTTTCCTTTGATAAGAGGGGGTTTAGTGGTTATGGAGATTGAGTTATTAGGATATGTTATTAAAAAAAAGAGAGAGGGTTCTCAAAAGGCAGCTCTGGCCAAAATACATATTCCTTACTCTGTGTATTTTTGGTTTCTTTAAAAACCCTAAAAGTACAGGGGAAGGCTAATTTTTAGGGTAAACAGCTTGTTCGATTGCAGTGTGGTTTTCACTGAGCTCTCCATTTATTGACTCAGGCCAAGCTACGGGCTCAGGCTATGCTGGCAACCGCAGAAAGAAGAGCACACATGAAGCATGTGCCTCTGGCAGGGACCTACACAAGCAGCCGACACCACCATTTACCTTACATGACACACTATCGTCAGACCAAACACAACATGGTACGTGTAAAGCCTGGCTCTCTTGACTGAATGAAGAATAGTAGAAAAAACATCTTTAAAATTACATTTGCTCCATTCAAAATGTGAACGAGTATTTTGTTGCTTACACCTTTAACAATCATGTCAGCTTCTATATTTTATTAATTGTATCTTACTTTTTGCTCCCTTTTAATAGCATTTTATACAATTCCCATTTATATTTAAGAACAAATTTTTGTCTTTGTATTGTTGCATTGAGAAAAAATAGTTACATATACCAAGAAGCATGACAATTGAATACTTTAAGATACAGAAACAAATTCAAATTGGACAAGTTTCATAAAAATACATAAGCAAATTAATAATAATAATAACACAACAACTAATAATAATAATATGAACTATTATTATTGTATTCATTACCGTTACTTTCATTATTTTACTACTATCATTTACATTGTTGTAATAACTTTCAGTACTTTCCTTGGTGTTTAAACTCTTGAATAATGCGAAGAGACTAAATATAATTTGCTGCAAATCTCAAGCATACAATAATGAGTCAATAATAAAGAGACAATGCCATTTTTTAAACGAGTATGAAAAGCTCAACACCCTTACCCCGAAAATATGAACAGATAAAGATGTCAGGGATCACTTACACTGATGTTTTTCCCTAACAAATGTAAAAGGGGTGTAAGTTGATTTAGACTGATGAACAGATGATTCATAAAAATGCCAGAAGAATTACCAGATTCTCCCTCTCTGTCTGCTGCATTAGATTTTTATGTGTAAGTCAGGCTTTACAAGTCCCATCCTCTGTGTGTCAGTGCAGTGGAAATGGGGCCTAACTGGCTGGCTACAGTGTGTCTGGATCAGCGACTAGCCCAGCGTTTCTCCTCCTTCACTAGCTGCAGGAAATCCTGACCCGACAGTGCCACACTGAGGACAACTTTGGTACCACAATGCTTTCAGCACACACTCCACCTGATCTATTAAAGAGAACATCTTTTTGCTGTAGACGCAAAAGGAGAAGATTGATTTGAGTGACATTCACGCAGCTGAAGGCCTTTTCAATGTCTTCCAGTTTTGATGTTATCAAAAAAATCATCAGCATCATGTTTCCACCAGTACTCCAATACCAGTGGGCAAGAAAAGTGAGCAATGGTTTTTTCAGTGAAGCATTCCTGAACTACACATCAAGAGTGTAACTGCAAATACAAGTTTGTCCTGATATGTGCGGGTTTGCAAGTACAATGCAAGACAAGGGGGAAAGAACAATAGCCATGACATCTCTGGTACACTCCACAGCCCTAGAAAGCAACTCTTCATCACATTAAAGCAAGATTAGCAACCGACAACACAAAACTAATCCTTCCTCACCAACAGTCCATCTGAGCTTCATAAGTTCACACTTCCAGATCAAATCAGACTGCAAAGCTACACTGGGTTCAAAAGGAAGCAAAACAAGAGAAGCGAGCAGGGTCGTCCCTCTCAAGAGAGATAATTCAGTGTGTTCTAATTGGCCGTACCTTGATGGAGTTGGCTCGTGCAGTTTAGATAACGCTCTCTTGATGCATACGCAATAATGTAGGAAAGGAGATCACGGCAAGGTGAGTCAGTTCATCTGGACACGTCTGTGTCCGGATGAACTGACTCACCTTGCCGGGATTTTAAACAAAGTTATTATCTGCATCTTACAGCTGAGGAATGAGAATCAGACACTGTACAATAAACAAAATATGAATTCATAGGAAACAGATATTTATAAGGGTTCATTAAAAAAAGGAGGTCGCCGAGGGGCTATGCACATATGTTCCACGGTTGACCAGCCATGAGGTAATGCTTCCATGCTATTGATGTCCACAGTGCATTGGTGATTTTAGCCACAAGACGATGACGGACAAAGCAGGGTGTCAGGGAGAAGCGAGCTTGAGATAAAAAAGAATGTTGAAACCCAAATAAGCAACGTGTCAGCCTCTAATAGCAGAGAGGAAGTGTCCTTTTATCAACAGTGAATTAACAGTTTCCTGTCACACCTTGTTTTTTGCCTCCACTCTCCTCGGAGCTGCCTTGTGAACATACGCCAGGGCCCAGATGGCTCTATGCTCAGACCACCAGGGCTTTTGCACCGTGAAAAAAGAAATCTGTTGCACTGACTAATAGCCCTATGTTGATGTTTGATGGTTGGGGAGTGTATGACCAGGGTTGAGTACACAGGCATGCAGACAGACACACACATAGACAAACACACACACACACACTCACACTCTTTTTAAGTTTGCTAAATGTCAGCCAGAAATGGCAGGCACAGCAGAGGAGACAAGTAACCCATACTGACAGTAAAGACTTTCCAGCCACCATTCACAAAGAAGTCGGTAGTTCATCACCTAAACTCCACTTTATCCTCCATTCATTCAGAACTTCAGGGTTTAGAAGGGAAGCAGAGAGACAAGAACCTTACACTAGAAGTCTAAATTGGGTCAAACAGAGGGGAAGGTTATTAATTTCACTATGATGTCCGATGGAGTTGTTTTGGGGATGCAAGTCCTGGCAGATTGTTTTGCTGTACTGTGATTACATTTTGAAAACATCTGAATCGAATAACTGCAGCCTTACAGTCACATGCTTGGCATGATGACCTCAATAACCTCTGCCTGGTGCATGTAGATGGAGGTGCTCTCTAATCTAGCCTTGGGTACGCTGGGCCACAGACAAACCACTCTTTACAGTGTGGGACAGTCATGTTACGGGTCATCACCTCAAATGACAATGCAACCAATCCCAAAGACAAGGCTTTCAAAAGGGGGAGAATATGTACGCGGGGACATGAATAGCCAGTCCACATTAAAACTGTGACGAGAGGGTCAATTGTAGCTTCTAATTTTAGGCATGCTAGACGCCTGGGCTGGCAGCTCTGAGTAGGATGTGTGCTTTTCCACAGTTCCTTCCCCAAAATCAAAGCTGTCCTCCCTGGCGACAATCACAGGGCAGCTGTTGTGGCTAGGCGGCCTGGACTCTTGCTCAACTCACCCTGTACTCTGCTGCCAGAGCAAAAAGCCATGTTCAGGACCCAACATTCACACCCGGCTTGCAAAAACAGGAGAAAAAGCAAACACAAAAGCAAATTGTTAGTCAGTGTGTTTGCTTCCAGTCGTTAGACGAATCATCTAGCTTCATAATCACTGGCATGGGAGGGGACTTTCTAAATTTATGTGCGACAGGATGCATTGGTGACAACCTATTTTCAAAATAAAGGAAAGGCCATCGCTCATCTAGGCTTAAAATATGTCCAGGGGCTACAACACAAACAAGGAGCTAAAGCTGAACGTGGACGAAGCCAGTGCTCACGTGGAATGGCTGAACAGCTTCATAATAGGAGTGTGAAGTCAGTCCCTCACACGGCACAGTGTCATGGAGCTGTGAGAATCTTCAATCATTTAGGGAAAGGGTTTATTTTTGTAAGGAGCCCATTTCATGACATGGTATTGGAACTTATTACAATTTCCCCACCTCCACATCTCCAGATCCAGGAGTGCTGTTCCTCTTACGTTGTTGTGTTCAGAGCTCTCTCTCTCTCTCTCTCTCTCTCTCTCTCTCTCTCTCTCTCTCTCTCTCTCTCTCTCTCTCTCTCTCTCTCTCTCTCTCTCTCTCTCTCTCTCTCTCTCTCTGTCTCTCTCTCTGTCTCTCTCTCTCTCTCTCTCTCTCTGTCTCTCTCTCTGTCTCTCTGTCTCTCTCTCTCTCTTTCTCTCTCTCTTTCTCTCTCTCTCTCTCACTCTCTCTCTGTCTCTCTCTCTTTCTCTCTTTCTCTCTCTCTCTTTCGCTCTCTCTCTCTCTCACTTTCCTCCTGCACCGCCCTCCATGCTCGGAGTGAATTACAGAGCGACTCTCCTTTTTGTTTTCAAAATGGTCGACCACATGGGGAAAAGGCTGGATATGGCGACCATAATTATACAGCAGCCTGCCAACAG
>OMLC01056962.1:0-13485 GCA_900302585.1 Regalecus glesne
GCCTAACACAGGTGGGTATTGTCTTCTACGTGGGGCGCTCCTGGCAGCCAGCCAGCTTCACTCAGTCACTAGGCCAGTCCCGCCTCAGTTGACTGCCTGCACAGCTCTAGCACCGCATACTGAACGCTCAGCTCCATAAAGGTCTTTTTAACCCTTTCCTCACTGCCAGAGGTGAGGCTGGAATGTCTTTCCAGATGAAGAGCACTTCAGCCTAGCTCTAAACTTGAGGGAGAATGTTCCGCTGACATCTGTGCAAGAACAAGATTTTCCGACATGCGTAACATTTTTACTCACAACAGTGGAGAGGTCATGCTTGCGATCTCTGAAAATAGTCATCCACTTCACCATGTGGAATTCACGGCCCTGTATTTTAATAGAGGT
This sequence comes from Regalecus glesne, assembly GCA_900302585.1. Lineage (NCBI taxonomy): Eukaryota > Metazoa > Chordata > Actinopteri > Lampriformes > Regalecidae > Regalecus > Regalecus glesne. The sequence continues at coordinate 382 of OMLC01056962.1, forward strand.
GGAATATCTACAGCCTTGTATCAATATTTTCTGTTTAGTCGCATGCAAGGACAGTTTAGCTTTGAGTTTCATGCTCCCCAAAGAGGAGCCCTCAGAGGGCCCTTTAACTCAAGACAGAGTTCTATATCTGTGCAAAGCATCTGAAATGCCCTTTTGGTTCCTTTGTAGACATGTCAGGAGAGCTTTCAAAAAAAGAAAAAAAGAGCCAACAGGCAGACGGTAGGGGTTGAACTGAAGTGATGGTCAGTGGAACGGGGACAGCAAAACAACATAGAGTGGGAGGAGACAACACTATATAGATTAGTCACTTTTAGGTGAGTATATTTTCTAATTGGACAGAAAAAAACACAATTTGGGGATTAAAAAAAGATCAGATTTCATTCAAGAATAAAGGATTATTAAGACAAGCCCTGAATGAGCAGATAAAAATGCAAAGATAAGAAAAAGACATGCAGGGATAGCAAAAGTGAATAAGCTTGAAGCTATAATCTGGTGTGGCACATTGAACGGTGACATTGATTTAAAAATCTGCACACGGTCCCCTAAAAAAAGAAATACTTTTTTGCAAAATAAAATAACAAATGAATGCTGTGAAGGCCTTATATTTACTATTCATGAACCCAAAGACCTACAGGCTGTTGCTCAGGAGCCGCGGGGGTTCACGCATAAAGGTTATTGATGGAGCTATTGATTAGCTGTCAAATCTAAATGTAAAAAGGCAGTCTGGTCGTAATTTACGGATCAATCAACACGGCCAAATGTCATACCATAACGTGCATCAATATGTGGCCATCATCGTGCCACCGGAGTTCAAGGTGTTTATGGGTGCACTTGGGAATATTGACATTTGTAATGTCACCTGGTGACACTGATGACAAGCTTGGATGAAAAACATCATCTAGCTTGCAATATTTGACACGTATCAAAAACACCTTATTCAAAAAGGCATATTTTTGTTTTTCCTGTCTGTGACTAAAGAGATATCTGAAGGTGAGGTTAGGTTTGGTGTTGTCTTGTCAGTTTCAAGAAGAGTAAAATGGCAACATTGAACCAAAAAGGAGGTTCTTTTTTCTCCCCCTCCAATCTGCCAAAGAAAGAGGAAGACGAAAAAACTCTGGAGGGCTTTTTGGAGAGTTTTTTCCCCCTCTCCTTTAATTACAGGCCTCATCAGACAGATCTCTGTCCAAGAGCTATAAATTGGAGGGAGGTGGTTGGGGAATAAGAGTCTGAGCCACTCTTTCCCAGTCTCTAAGTCTCTTACACTGTTTTTACCCCATTTTTCTCCACCCTGCAAGCATGAAGCGAGCTGAAGAAAGCAGGAAGCAATCCACAGAGGCTCAAATCATTTTCACATGCAAACTTGGGGACAAACAATTGCGTAACACAAAGCTCCGATACATTGCAAAGGCTAATGTTGTTTCAGCGAGTGAATGGGGCTCATTCGGTTGACTTTTTAACAATCTGCCATCGAGTCTCCATGGAGCTAAACTCAACAGACAGAGCAAAACCACAGTCTGGAAGGTTTATGGATACACTGGCTCATACAGTCATACAACTATTTAACAAGGAAAGGACTTTACTTTGTACTCAACAGACACACAATTCAAATTTGCAACCACCTGATCCATGCTCACAAAGTGTGCACATATAGAAAAAAAGGAAATAAGTTGATAGAGATGCACAAACACAAACACACGCACACACACACACAAACACACAATTGAAAACCATTTCCAAGCCCACTCGCCCCTTTTCATTTCTGTTCTGCAGTGCTATGAAAATACAAAAGACAGATTCTGACAGCTATATCCAGACAAATCTCTAGACTCCAGAAGAGCGCCTCCCCACAGGACCTTCAGCAACTTCCCCACACCAACACACCCCCATCCCTTTGAAAATCAAAACTGGATGGATGGGGGGAAACGCTTAACAGGACTAGAGGAGGGAGAGCACTGTCGACTTTCTGAACAATCTAGACCTTGAGAAAAGAAAAGATGTCTCCATCTCTGTTGGCCGACTAAGTTTGGCATGTTGCATCACTGGGTCAAACATGGGAATAACATTGGATTGGGGTGAGTTGGCCAATGAGAAATCAGCAAGTCTTAAAGATGGAAGCTGGGATATGTAAGAGAATGGGATGAAAATAAAATCCCATTGAATATTGTGGCATAAGCAGAATCTGAAATATGAATAAACTGACAAGATAAGATTTGAGCAAAACTTCAGGATAGGTAATTCTGGGGTCAGATCAGATTCAGCTACAAACAATTAATGTACAAAATATTCTCAACTGATGGGGGAACATATGAGAGGGGCATTACCTTGTCTACCACAGTCCAGCCTAAGAATGTAGCATCTGGCACGTATGGTGAAATTGCACTGTCTTAAAGTCACAAGCCATCTAAGCAATTAGAGCGCATGCAAGGGAGTCAAAGGGTTGCGGGTTCGTACCCCGCCATGTAGCTCGGTAAATGTGAGGCATTCATTGTAAAGCGCTTTGAGTGGTTTTCAGACTAGAAAATAGCTAGAAAATAATTCACCATTTACCACACCAGTATGGTGATGGGGAGAAACGAAGGGCCTGCTGAAGTTTCAAGCCACTGTGAGAAAGAGAATGGAAGTTTCTATTGGATACCTGATTCTCATTATATTATGGTACTACTAAATAATGTGAGCACAATGGACTTCTGTATATTTATAATGCCATAGTGCAAATTCAGAATAAAAAAAGGAATTACACTTGGATGCTGATTTGTCTTCAAGTGCTAAGCATTTTATACCCTCAAGCACAATGTTCCACTCGACGATCTAAAAATACACAGACACACTTTTTTTTCTGTCTGATAAATCTAAAACATACTGAAAACAAAACATCTCACAATGATACCAAACACGCATAATTCCTTAAATATTACAGTGTAGATGTGAGAAATTCCCTGTTAAGTTTCGTTTTTCTCAATAAACTTCTGATCCAGTTGAACAGATTCACCTCTTTTTGTGATTTTCCTACCTGGATTATTGAGCATGCATCGAGACTCCCTGTTAAGTGTTTTTGTGGTCACAATACTAGAAAAGTGATAGATAAGTACAAGACCATTTATTTCTGCTGCAATTCTACCATAAACCCATCTCTACTTCCATCTACTTCCACAGATGAATGACAGCTATCCACTGACAACTAACAACTTAATCCCTGTCCTCTTCCCTACAAGGCCAATGGCAATCCCCCTTTGGCCCCCAATGATAGGTATCACTGGGCAGAGGTATTAATCATTAGTTGTAAACCTATACAAAATGGTTCAATGAGTCCCACCTCAACCAACTACAACAGTAAAATCCTGCTTTTACATCAATGCAGGAGTGATGATTTTCAAAAGCTATAAAATATAATAGTAAAAGGCATAACAGCCAGGGGAGACAGTGACACCAAGAGCATTTTCCTCATCCTTAAATACTTTTAACATTTTCAGTGAGGGGGGAGGGGTTCAGTAGACCACATGCTTTGGGAACTGATGAGCTAGAAACTGCGGGTTTGAACACACCACAGAGGCTCAGGAGGGCATCCAACCGTAATCCGCCTAGTTACGTCCATGTCCACCCCCAAAAACATGGGGACTAATCACGACACATAAAAATGGACTTCGATGCCATGCTGTTACTTGCAACAAGAGTATTTTTACCTCATGGTATAAGCAATTAATAAAAGATTGGATTCATTCTTCCACCTCTCCCATTCTCTGTGTATCAAGGTATGCAAACACCAATTATATGAATTAATATTACTATTATGTTTCGGAACAAATTAGGTTAGCACACCCATGGCACCCATGTTATGCTTTACCAGCAAAGCCCTCCCAAGGATGGTGGCCTTGTGGGTGACCTGTGTGTGTGACATGGTCTAGGGAGCTTGTTGTGAGAATAGGTTATCCAATGTATTTTTGAATACACCCCCCATGGATACATCCCTTGGTACCAACACTTGAACAAGCCCAGGCCACTGTTGTAATGTGTGGAAAATGCACCAGGTGCTACAACGCTGTCACCCTCCACCACAACCACTATCACCATCCCCACCAGACAGACTGGTGCGTGAAATCTCCTTTTGGCTTTGACACCTCTGACACATCGTGTTGCTCCCTGCCGTGAAATCTGTTTGTCTGACAGGCTTACTTGCTGGAGGTGTGTGTGTGTGTGTGTGTGTGTGCGCGCGCGCAAACGGGTATGTACTTGCACGTATGCAGGCACACAAAGACATTCAGCCATCCCCGTTCCCTCCCCCTTCGATTTCTCTCGTGGTTTTGGGGGACTGTAATTCCCTATGTGTGTTCATTTGCATTTCATTAGCCGATGGCGAGCATTTTGAGTCTGTTGCTTTGTTTGTGTGTGTCTGTTCAATTTAAGCACAGGGAACAACATGACTGTCACATCTATGACCAAGAGCATAATGTCTGTGAGTAAATTGTGTACAGCGGTGTGCATACATGCATCTCCAGGCATGTCAATGGGGGTTAAGTCACCTGCTGCGTGGCTGATTGCAGCATCCAACGGCAACTCAGTGGGATGTAATCAGGAGGGACGGTGCAAAGGACTGGGGAGGGGGCTGCAGGTGGTGGTGGGTTGGTATGCGGGTGGCCTTCCCTTGTCTAAGTCATGACTTCCATCTCTATGTCAACCCGTCTTTCACTCCAGTCCCTCTCCTCTCCCTCTCACTTAGAAAAATGTCCGTCTGACTGAGAGGCAGCATTACGCATACAAACACAGACATTCAGTCATAAAGCCATGCGTGCAGAATAACAAACACTGGGATGCTCATCCAACGTCATATACATGCACCGTGGAACACTGTGATAGACTGAGGCCATGGAAACAACTGAACATGTGTGCAATGCCTTTACACCCCAGACGGTCATACTGCAAACTCGACCTTGTGCAGACTTGTTCCATCCCCCAACTGTTCAATCGAGGAAGGGATGTTAGACATTTTCCAGAGGGTCAACGGGACACCATCAGTGGGAAAAACAGAGTAGAACATGCCTGTCAGCATACCACTTGTGTGATATCCCCTTTTTTACCAAGGGGAGAGCAAGAAGGGCTTTGTGCCTTTTGGCTGACAAAAGAGAGGCATCCTGGCATGGGCTGCCTGCATGGTGGTTACACGCCACACAATGAGGGAGGCAGGATGGTGTTTCTTTTGGGAGGGTATAATCCCCCCTTCCTTCCAACACATATGTACACAATCCTTCTTTCCCTCATTTTCACTTCTCACACACACAACCCCCCCCTGCTTCCAGGGCCTTCCTTTTGTTGACAGGGGTTGCAATGTCGCTCAATATTCGACCTGACAAGCACGGCAAATCACCACGACGGAGTCGGATTTTGAAAGGAAGTGGGTTTGTTTGCTTATTGAGCAGGAGCAGGCGGGATGGGTGGGGAATGAGAGAAATGAGAGTGAGGTGGAGAAATGGAGGGATAGGGGGGGTGCAATGAGGAAAGAACCAGGGAGAGCAGAGGCAAAAGGATAAAAACAGAATAAATCTACTGTCAGACAAACAGAAAAAGAATTAAGAAGAGCACGAGGAGGAGTACCCCTGGAACATGAGGATCTCAGGTAATACAATTTCCACAATGCGGTAGTGGTAATCTGAAGAGCGGCTCCTGGGGGGAATGCTCTGAGAGATCTGAGCCAACAGGGGGAACCTCCAATGTCATCTGCGAGCATATGCTGGACAGCGTGTGTGTGTTTGTCTAAACCTGCAGAAAACCACGGGCACTAGAACTATTTGACACAGCAGTTCTACAAAAGTATTTCATTTTCTATGATGTCCAAGCTATGGTCTCAGCTTCTTTACCAACAGCAGCAATAGGCTCGATGGAAGTAGTAAGCTCCTTTGGCCATTAGAATTGGCGAGAGAGAGAGAGAGAGAGAGGGAACATGCGAAAGTAGCATCTACAAAGTAAACCAGACCTTACTCCATTTGTCCTAAAATCTGACCACATCACTCACAGGGCCAGACATTGTCAGTTAAAGTCCTCCGAGGAGGCGAGGGGGAGGGCGGGGTACGAAACCCAAAGGGGCCCTTCTCCACTCTCAGCTGGGAGGCTAATCACTTTAACAACAGTGTCAAGACATCCACACGCCAGTGACGGCAGTAATGACTCCAATGACCGGGGGCCTAATCCTTTTCCTCTTACAATAATTTTAATGGGGCCCCTGTATAAATAAGAACCAAAATCGATAACATCAGTGACGTTATTGCTGGCAAGCTTGTTGGAAACTGCAGGCATGGCTCTCAACTGTCTGCTTGTTATGGCAGCCCCTTACACACCCAATTAACCAGATTCATTAACCAGCCGATATATCTCATTCACAATCAATTTGAGCCCCATTTCTCTGTGCCCAGCCCAAACCAAATAAAAAGGCACGTAAAGAAAATGGGGCCGGGGTGGAAAGCTAATCACACATAAATAAATGACATATATTATATGACCATTTCATGGTCTATGTCAAGCCATTTATTTTCTTGTTCACTACACAAGTTATCAATTGCTTTTTTCTCCTGATCGGGAAGCCAGCTAAAAGTGTAGAAGCTGTGGTTGTCAACAGCTAGTAATAGGACATCTCTCTTTCAGGAGCGGCAGCTGAGGGAGGCTTCAGAGTTGGAAACAAAGGTTTTATAACTGAGATACAAAGCCTACAAGTCAGAGGAGATCTACAGCTGACAGTGGAGGGAGCCCCCAGTAAAGTTCAAAAGGAGCAAGAATGTGTTCATCCAGCCAATTACTCCAATACCTCACAGTTCTCGTCTCTTTTCAGAATCAAGTGGAACACCGCATTCCCTTTATCCAAAGGATCTTTCTTCGGGATTTACAATCTGAATGCAATAGAAATGACTTGATAGAAAGGATGACTGACGAAGACACTGGAGCTGCCAGGCTCTGCACGCAACGGCAATATGGATTTGGTGTTGGAGGAAGTCATTCGAAAAAGAGCTGGGTTTCCCCGTTTTAATTCCATTTTTGGCATGTACATTCCCCTGTTCTTGAAATAGCTATGAGACAGGCCGTGCTAATGTTGAAAACAATGTTAATGATCACAGAAAATAGGTGAATCAGTTCAACTGGATCAGAAGTTTATTTGGAAACGTTTAGTCACTCACAAGGTGACTTCTTCAGTCTGAGCTGAAAACAAACATCCCCCCTTTATAAACAGTACATTGATACCACACAACAATAGGCTGGGTTCATATGCAAGTCGGGTGAGTATCCATCAAGACAATATTAATGATCAATCCACACATTCCTGCAGCAAAACCTTCTTAGACAATTCAAATAAAGTTTGACGCACACTAAAGGATTTTCAAATTTTAACTGATTTTAAAAAATATGGGGGACAAAAGATATGATGATAGATTTAACCATCCGTACATCCGTCATCAACCGCTCATCTGAAGCCGGGTTACAGAGGTAGCAGTTCCAGCAGGGGACCTCAAACTTTCCTTTTCCTGGCCACATCAACCAGCTGTGACTGGGGGATCCTGAGGCAATCCCAGTCCAGTGTGAAGATATAATTCCTCCATCTACTGCTCAGTCTGCTCTGTGGCCTTCTCTCAGTTGGACATGCCTGGTACACCTCACTAGGGAGGTGTACCAGGTGGCATCATTACTAGATGCCTGAACCACCTCAACTGGCTCCTTTCCATGTTAACGAGCAGTGGCTCTATTCTGAGTGCCTCAGAGATGACTAAACTCCTCACGGTATCTCTAAGGGTGACGCCAGCCACCCTCCTGAGAAAACCCATTTCGGCTGCTTACATCCGTGATCTCATTCTTTCAGATTTAACGGATTGAAAAAAATATTTTAATTGTGAGAACACATACAACAGATGATACAGTAAAGATGCAGTGCCACACACTTGGCTTTTATAGAATAATTTCAGAGTGGTGCTTTGAGGGACTTGAGATCTCACAGAAACTCAGATGATCAAAAATGTGACTTGTGAGCAAAACAAACATGGAGGTGGACCAATAACATCAAGATTATGTCTGTTAATCCCTCATACTACTGGATCATATGGCCGGTGATCAGATCGGACCCTCTTCAAATTGGGAACGCACCAGCAATTGTTGAGAGAGGGAAATCAAACCCCAAATCGACCTAATTCTCCTTTCATGTGCTGGTTGTCAACCTTTTCGAGTTGCGACCCCCCCAAAATAATCATGTTGGAGTAAAATTACCTCACAAAGCCCTTTGGGGGTCCAGATCTCTAGGTTGAGAACCAATAATTAAGATTATAAGGGAGATGAATGAAGAATGAGATTGCTGATGCAAGCAGCCGAAATGGGTTCTCTCAGGAGGGTGGCTGGCATCTCCCTTAGAGATAAGGTGAGACTTTGCCATACATGAAGAAACTCAGAGTAGATCCACTGCACCTTTATATATGAAGGAGCCAGTTGAGGTGGCTTGAGCATCTAGTAAAGATGCCACCTGGTCTCCTCCCTAGTGAGGTGTTCCAGGCATACCCAGCTGGGAGAAGGGCACAGGGTAGACCAAGGACTAGGTGGAGAGATTATATCTACAGACTGGACTGGGATTGCCTCAGGAGACCCCAGTCAGAGCTAGTTGATGTGGCCAGAGAAAGGGAATTTTGGGGTCTTCGTTTGGAACCGCTACCTCTGTGACCTGGCTTTGCATAAATGGTTGGCGTAAACCACCCTAGCAGGACCCTGATGAGATTGGAAGGAACTTCATGTTTAGCTAAATGAGTTTGCGTCTTTCCAAGCATGCTAAACAACCTTTCTATGTAATTTCTCATCAACAGTCTGCTTCACTTGACAGCACTTAGTTACATTTCATTATTACCATATTAAACCAATCATTTGCCAAGGAGGTTGTAATTGGTTTATAAACAAATCCTTAGAAAAAAAATGCAATGGATATAGGTTTCCATTTCCAGGTTTAAACAGATAGCAGTACAGATAACATCAGAAAAATTTATTTCAAACAACACCCGGCCTGAAAGGCAATCACCTGTGAAGGCTACAGGCTAATGGTGCTAATACAATAACACCCAGATTTGCTGTGTCGCATTACAGGACCTTTGATTGTGTACCAGCACAATCTGTTCAGGCTATATTACCTTGTCATGGCTTAGAACAATCCTTTTTGGAGGATTAAGACAAGGTCGCCTGTGAAACAATATTAATCTAGCCTTCAGGAGCCACGCACCAACCAGCAGAGAGAGAAAAAGAGAAAGTGGAGTGACAGTAAAGCAGAGGCTGATGATAATGACAGGGGGACCAACTTCTCTTAACTATATTCTATCTCTTGCCTCCAGGGCCGAGGCGGACTTCTAAGCTTATGCAACCATCAGGATGAGAAAAGCCGTCCAGCCAGTCAACAGCTGGGCTGGGCTTCATGCAAACTAGATTTAAGCAAGTGAAATGAGCCTGCACGCTCAGATTCATTCCCCTTTGAATAGTAACAGGGTCACCTCGATAGCCCCACATTGCCCGCATCCTATATTTAACATGCTCCCAGCTGGGGGTCATTGACATATTAATAAAACAGTGTTGAAAGCAGATTTGGTTAGGTGTTAAACTGATCCTTCAAGCACTGTTCACTTGTCTTAAGACATGAAGTTGGCTTTACTTGCATCTATGGTGGGCACCATTTTAGGCTATGTTACAAGAGGTTTAAAAACGCTTGGCCAGGGGAGCCTTGGGGCAAAGATACCGAACCACCTCTATTGGAGAGTTCTACATGTTACATCAGTCACAGGCTTTGCCCTTTCCAAACCTCTCACTCTCCACTACGTCTATCCCATAGCGTGTCATCAACAGATCTTGCCAAAATATCAAAAGACAAGCTGAAACACTGCTGTAAAGGGCATCTTTAAGTACAAGGGACCCTCCTCCTACTAAGACAGACACGAGTACTGGCCCTAGCACTGTGGAAATGTGTTCACCAGATCAGGGAGAAGTGGAGAACCAATACAGAGATGTCAAGGACCAGAAGGAGATTACAAGTTTATAGCACATTTACAGACAAAAGCCTTTTACAAACTTGCTTAGCTTAGAGATCAAAAGGGGATTGACTCGAGCGCTCCACTAAAGCTGAATATGTGAGTGATTTCCCTTTAAATGCATTCTTAAGGGTTTTGAGAGTGTCAGCCCAAGCGTCTATACAAATTGAATGCAGACAAATACATTGGTTCATGCTAATTTGACGAGTCCAATGACTATGTTACCACCATACTGTGGTATCGCGGAGCTTGTTCATGAACATCCCCAAAATGAGCTTAATCCTTTCACAGTTACAGCCAAAGCAACAGTTAAACACAGTAGACACAAGTGCCACTCCCCTCTCGACTCCCTCCGATGTGGCTATTCCTTTTAAAAACACCAAATGCCAGAAAAAAAGTAATGCCCAACATTATCTTGGCTGTAAACATCAGCCTACGTCCTGCAAGCAATGAAAACAACACACCCATTATCCCCTCCTATGATAGAGACAACACAAGGGAGGGGAGTAGGGAGAGGGCATCTTTTTTTTTTTCTGTCGGACCGATTGGTGCTTGATGATGAATAAATCATTCCAATATGGCTTTGGTGGAAGGGGCAATTAGAGGCTGCAGCTTGAGGCTAATCAAATCTAAGAAACTGTCTCTCTTTTTTGTGGCATCCATTAGAATGGCTGAGGGGGGTGTCGGGAGGGGACAGTAGTGGGTTAAAGATGAAACACTAAACATTAGCGGCCTTTGCTTAGCTGCAGCAACACAGCTCTAGGAACTTCCATTAGCTTTAAGTGTTTCCCTCATTCACTTCCACAGAGCTGTGTGTTCCAGTATGTGTGTGGGCAGGTCTCTGACAAATCTTTGTGTCGCTGAAGAAGCTCGTACCAAAGCTTGAAGCAAACATTACTCACAGGCCAGAGGGACATGACGAGTAAACAGAGATGCCCCAACAAAGGTCATTGTACCAACTGGTGTCATGAATTCAATGGTGTGATGAGAGACAAAGATGGATCATCTCTATATTATATCTGAGTATAAGGTGTATCCAACATTTCTTATGTCTGTGTTCAGGTTGTACATTTCTAACTGCTCAAACAACAACAGCAATCTCAGTAAACGACCAACCCAGAAATCTCACGTAATGATGAAAGAAGAAACTATCCATTTATCATTGTACACATACACATAATGGAAGTTGTTCTCTGCATCTAACCCATCCTATTGTATAGGATCAGTGAACAGCTGCAGCACCTGGGGACCAACTCCAGTTGTTTTTGCTGTTGCCTTGATCAGGGACACAGGCAGGAGTACTAACCCTAACAAGCATGTCTTCTTGATGGTGGGAGGAAACCCAAGCAGACAAGAGGAAAACATGTAAACCCCATACAGAGAGGACCCAGGACAGCCTTGGGTTCAAATCCAGGATTATTGCTGTGAGGCAGCAGCACTAACCACTGGGCCACTGTCCTACCAGTGAACATTGCAAGCAACCTAACATAATTCATTGGCTGGCATAGGAGATGCATTGGGAGTGACAGATTGTGCAGGTGAAGAAATTCGTTTCACAAAAACACATTATGCTTTAGTGAAAGCTACCACATTCATTATGAATGAATAGACCAGTAAAGCCACTACTGTAGTTCAATTTCTTTGAAAAATCAACATTATCTTCACATATTGGGTTGTAATACACTTGTTTTCAAGGGAATTAAGGTGTATCCCAGCATCCCTCAACACCTCCATACCAGCCCATCTCACCCCCCTCCACATCATTTTTTTTAAATTCTGGTTTTAGAGGCAGGGGAGCCATATGGGGCTCAGCCCATGAATGCAAGACTAGTAAGCGGCCAGTGTGGATTGAACACACACTGAGGTAACAAACTCCTTACAAGATAGTCAGCACAGGAGGAATGGCAAGGCCAAATACTCATAACGTTATCAGACACTGAGTGATACAGGCAGGAATACATGTCCATACCCATTCCTCATGGGACAAAGATGAGAGTGCACACAGACATGTAAACGCACTCAATAGAGATCGATGTAGAAAACAAAATAGCACCCACTAGGTCAACATCGTTCCGCAAACTGTCCCCCGTTGTTCCTGGTCCTACCTAATATGTGACACATAAACCTTCTCTCAGTGAAAAAAATAGAAATATAGATTTAGTAGAAACCAAACCTCACCAACATTTTATGGGGTGTCTTTTTCTGTTACCAAAGTTCAAATGTTTGGTAGGCTTATGACTGACCAGCACTAGCCTTCTTCCTCACTTCCTTTCTCTTCTTGTTCACTGGTCAACATAAGCCATCATGTCTTGAATGTATGCTGAGCGAATGTGATTAGGTATTAATAATCCTGAGGATCATCAATAAATCAGGAATCCAACTATTTTAAAAGGACCAGTGATGGCTGCATTCATATCAGGGGGAAAGCTCAAAAAGCAACTCAATTCTTCTGAAGGAGGTTGGGGTGGTAGGTGGGACAGTTGAGGAAATGGAAGAGAATGAGGAGACAGACAGACATAGCGATAGGAGAGAGGAGTCTGTGCTTTGAGATTGGGAGATGGGAGGTTCCCTTGCAGACACACAAGGATAGGGGAGAAAGAGGCTTAGTTTGGGCTTACTCGCCTACCAGCCAATTGGGAGAGATCAATGTTGCCCTATGAGGAGTGATGGCTAGTCTTATATTGCCTCATCGTGAGTGAGTGACTCCTCTGTTCATAAGTGTGTGCCCAGACTCGGAGTGTGTGCATCTTCATGCATCTGTGTGCACACACCCCCACTCCCACCCTTACCTTGACTCCCCCTCCGCTCCAACACACACATATGCACTGAATTCCTAAACAGCGGTGGCTGCCTGCCCTGCACCGAGGGAGTGAATTATTTATCGCAGGCCCTTTGCTGCATGTCAGCGGCACAGCGGGATGAAATGATATTTATGGAGCCCCCTGGGCAAGGGTGGGGAGGATGAAGGAAGATACGAAGAAAGATAGAGGAGACTGGCAGAGAGAAAGAAAAGGTGGGATGAGGATGCACTGTGGAGCCAGCTGAAAAGAAGACAGGAAAGTGACCAATATGAAGACAATGT
>OMLC01056964.1:0-28645 GCA_900302585.1 Regalecus glesne
GTGTTTGTCAGGATAACTGTGAAACAACAACATCATATAAGGAGATTCTTTATGCAATTATATATGTCTTGGTGCACAGTAAAGCTATTCTCCAAATGATTTCCCTCATGAACAGAACAAGAAAACAAAACAAAAACCGCCGTACCATGGAGGAGCAGAAGGCCGCAGGGTTGCAGTACAGTTTAAGTTTTGATCACTAGCAGACACCAAATCTACTGCTAGTGGGATATAAAGGTATTGGGTTATAAAGAGTGATTGGCACCATTTTCAAATCATGATCAGGTTCAGAAATTTACAAGGTGATAGGCTAGGAAACAAACAGGAAAACAGAGAAAACAATCATTTGTTCTCAACTGGTTCTAAAAGCAATCGGTGGGGAAGGGTAAAATAAAAGCTTTAGCTTATAGTAGTCGACAACCTCTCTTTGATCACAATGCTCTTTTAGACGACAGATGACTTAATGCGCAGATCTTCATCACACACATGGACAGATGCATGGACACAAATACAGCCCCAGGCTAATGTGCTGTCCTCCTCTTTAGATCATCACTTCCATTGATACGTAAAAGAGCATTACAAATTTCTCTCATCTTGTCCAATATGGCTCAGTTTAAACCAGGGAGATTGAAATGGAAATAAAACTTCACAAATGGGAAGGATCGTGCTTCATTTTTAAAAAAAGCCTTGGTGGCAAGTTCACTGACACGCGTCTAGATACATCAGTTTCAAGTTAAATGGGAACTCTCCCATTGAGTTTATTGATTCCTCCTCCTGCTCCTCTACAGGTAGGAATCTGCTTGTGCAGACAGACAGCAGTGACCTTCTGCTGGCAGTTTTTTCAACCAGTCTTTTGGGAACATTCACAGCTCGGCCCCATTTACCTCCCATCTTTCAGTCTGGAGAGAGAAAGAGAGACACAGTGGTCCCTGTGGCTCCATTAAGACGTTTAGATATACACTTACACAATAAAGTCAGTGGCAACAGTACTGGGATAGTTAAGTAAAACAGGCCATTTTACAACCCACAAAATGTATATATCTCTTATCAAAAAAACAGGGTCAAAAATATGGCATTTATCAGTCATGCTTACCACATACAACAAATGAGTGGAACTTAAGAGAACGTGTTGTCATAACTATGTAGTAGCTGTCAAGCCATGATGCCCCTAATTAAGCTACTTTTGTGATGACTGATCTTGATGCCATTTCAGAAACAATTTGGGTGCTTCCATATGATGCTGTTGCACATGCGGAAAAAAAGGATGGCTTAACGGCTAATTGAATGTCCCACCCCTAAGCTAGCGAGCCAATCAGAAAACGTGATGCTGTGATTACCATCCCTTTATGCTTCACTGTGCCCGTGACTATAGTATTGACCGGTTTTACCTGAAGGAAAGGACAGCTGAGAAGTGGGTGTGAGTGTAACAGTAACTCTACTTATCCCTAAGCAACTGAAGTTCTTTTGAGATGCATTAAGATGCACGGCTTGGTATTCCGGCCTTTGCAGAGCATTCAAAATCAAGCTATTGAATTTAGAGCTGCTGATTCTGGCCAGCGAATTAATTTAATTTAAGTTAATTTGTGCCAACGTTTGGCTCTACAACTAGCAAAACTGTCGACAACAGCCATCCAACATGTTTCAACATATGTTTAAATAATGACCGTACCAAATGATAGTATTATCTTAGCAATATAGTCCAATTTTACACCATCTCAATAGACCACTGACTTCTTTTTTTAAAAATTGCTATTCTCAAACATAGAATTTAGTATCATGTAACTGCGGATTCTGCTGTCCAAATGATAAAAAGGTAGTAAGTCGTGGTAGTAAAAGTAATTAAAAGAGTTCACAGAATCATCCGTGGAAGGAAGCACTGGGAGTTTGAACCGGGGGCTCTGATGATATGGTCATGAGTGATGAGGTGGGAAGGGGTGAGGAGGAAGGGAACAGGATGTTGTGGAAAAGAGTCACGATGATGGTTCGATCACCTCACACAGTCCTTTCTGTTCGTGTCTGGAGCATTTCCCTAAAGGACACTGCTCAAAACCATTGGGTCAGTGATGCTATGCTGCCATGAGATACTGATGGTAGAAGAGGCCAAACAGGGAGGTGGAAAACAGACAGGCAGCAATCCACCAAGTAAGGAAGGAGAGGAGGCCCCGAAAAAGCAAGGGGCTGAATACAGTCCGCAGGCCCCCAAGAGCAACTGAGAGCTGGGCTACTGATGCCCGGGCTCCTGCGTCCACTGTGGGAGCTAGTGTTGGGGCTGCCATTGGGGCTGCCACCATTGCAGGGTCAGAGTTCATTGTATGAGTACAGGGCAGGTCCTCTTCAGGATAGACCCCCCAGGAATATCCACCTGTAGGAAGACAAAAGGAAGAAAAGTTAAGAACTGGGATGGGAGATGAGACATTATGACTTGGTAAATCACTGAGAAGTGCATGGCTTACCTAAAGTTTTTAGCAGTAAAGTTGTATGTAGCAACATCACCATTGGTGCAACATACTGTAATGCGATTACGCACAAGTAGTAAAAAACACGTGCAACCTGGGTACAATGAAAGAAGAAACATGTTTTTTTCTTTTATGTTTCATTCTATTAGCTCTATACAATCTTTCATAACCTTCAGGTCTCCCTAAAACTGTCTGTATCCAAACAAGAAAAAAGCAAGTTGGACATCAGCTGTCAAAGGGAAACTGAGAAAAATACAATGTAACTATTTTTTTTAAGTCTTAAGAACCCCAAAACTATAAAGCGTTAGTAGTTTGCCAACTGACAAAACTTACCATTTTTTGTAGATCAACGGTGCTGATCCGCCCAGCCTCTTTCTTCATCTGTTGTACACCCTTCTGGGCCAGATTGAGGTAGGCCTGGAGGTGATGTCTCATCATAGCCAGCCGAAGCACACACAGCAGCAGGATGGCCCATAACCGTAATGTATCATACGTCTGCTCAGTCATCCTGTTAGTGAGACAGAGCGACAGTGAGACAGACAGAGAGAGAGAGAGACAGAGAGAGATAAAGGTGTTTGAATGAGTGAGACAGGAAAAATAAGGTAAGGGATGAGATCTGTAATGGCTCAGAAACTATATTTCCTCCACTATCTGTAAAGAAGGGAGAGACAACGATTACTCTTCATAGTAAACAAGGAAGTGAAAGAGAGGAGTGTGAGAGTAATATATGAAAAAGTAAAATACAAGAAATGATGCAGTATAAAATGATGCAACTCATTCTCCACATGGCATACATTTGGAAATGATGAATCTGGTTTGACCTTGGTAGCACCATAGTCAGTGGTGACTGAAAGTTACACCAATGACAAAATTCAAACATAACCAACAAATGAAAGCTGTTATCTTGGAATGCAAAGCCACCTAACAATTGACAAGAATTAGAAATATAATAAAAAACTCTTCCCTGAGGTAGGGATGAATTTAATTACACTCCAATTTCACTCAAAATAAGTAGTGTTTATTGCCTTTTCATCTACAAGTAAAATTAAAATTATTTCTTTGAAAGTCTATCAAAAAATAAACTTTCATAGTTTCTTTTGTATAACTGATATCAATTTCCAAGACTAAATTTAACTTCATTTTTACAGCGTTGCTAAGTTATAAGATCCCCCTGTTTAAATGGCAAGTAATTTATAGTAAAGTAAAGTAAGTATAGTTTGATCAAGGAAAAATAAACAGTAAAGAAGTGGTCATACACACTTAGCACATTTCTTCTGGTGGATTTCTGCATGTTCACCATATGCACGCATCTTTTCTGCTGTATAGGTGACAGTCACAATTATTCTAATCATTATTTCATTGTAAGATTTCTACATTAAATCAGCTTCCAGTCCTTCAAAAGAGCTAAAAGTAAGACGGAGATGAGTTCCTGGTCAATTCGTTTCTTTTTAGTGAGTGTGGTTGGCCGCACGAAGCACAAAAGTATTTTTTGAGGTAGAAAAATAGCTCCTCCTCAGCAGCAAGAGCTCAACACATGCTTTATGAATTCCCAAGCTTGACTAAACATCCTGGAATGACAAGCACGTACTGCAAAATATGAGAGAAAACCAACCAGTCTTAGCACTCAAATAAACTGTAGCTATAAAGATAGCTACCAATATCGGTAGTTACATTATCCATGGATAGTAATTGAAGGTAAATAAGCAGCATGCACCTTTATACTCAGCGTTATACAACCATGAGTCATGGTCAGTCTAAGTGAAGAAACTAAATGAACACTGCACTGCCTTTATGAATTGGACATTTAAAAGATTGATGGAATGAGACATTAAATTTATTTTACTTACAAAGGCACACTTTCCTTCCCAAGAGTGGGGTTCATTATGTAGTCCTTAGTAATGGGTTTCACCCAAAGCAAGACCATGATAAGAGGGGAGAGGAAGTTGATATGAAGAAGAGTCCTAAAGCACAGGACAGAAAAGATGAGACAAAGGAAGAGACAATGAAAGGCAGTGTTAGGCAGATGGTCAACTCAGCAAATGGATTAAAAAAAAAGACAGCTCCTTGACAATATCCACTAATCAGTATCCCCAAAGTATGAAGTCTGTCTGAGAAAGCACCATAATTACAGAGAAAGTCAAGAGAACCTGATCAGTGATTCAATAGAATTGAGCTACTTGATTAATAATAGCCCTGCAGTTACTCTGTACATCTACTGGCATGTCTTCAGCGATATCTATCCATTCAATGCTCATTAACGTTTTGAGTCATTTCATCTAAGTTTGAAGTTCACAGGCAGACAGAGAAAAAGTCTATACAACCATTGCAATAGTCCAAAGAGGGTAGAGAAAATGGCCTAGGCATAGTTTTTGAAGCCTTTAGAGGTAATCCCTGCCTGTGACAGGGTCTGAGGGATGTAAGATCATGACAGTTCAGAGGGGGATGGAAAAGAAGCCTATTTGGGGAAGGCTGCTCTGCCAAAAGTGGATTATCCGGTTGCTAACTGCTCTCCACTCCGCAGCCTTTCTTATGGTCCTCGAAATGTCATCCAGAGAGCTCTGGAATAGAAATCTGCCCCCTTCTGAGAGACTTCACTTAAACAGAATGAAGTCCACCTATCTCAAATACATGAGCAGTGGGCAAATAATGTGACTATGTTACATCTTTTATTATTAAACAAGTAGATTAGAACTTTTATATTAAAGCACTCCATTTTTAGTCAGTTTGATGACAAAAGATATCATGTCCGTGTTCTTTTTTGTTAACAAGTCTTGACTTGGTGATATAACAATCAGAGTATAACATCAGAGTATACAATATTCAAAAATGCTTGCTTGGACAATTAAAAACATTACAAAAAGTCAATATTTTAATGCATTGCATGTTCTTGTGGCACTTCATTTTCTTTTACATATGCTGCAAATACTACATATAAAAACTGCTATTAAAAATATCGATAAAATAGATGGAAATAAGAGGGACTCACTGTGTTACTTTGGCTGTGGTCAGATTGAGCGCATCTAGGTGCATCTGAGCCAATCTTAGGCCAGGAAAAGTTAGAAATGCTCCAATAAGAGAGCAGAGAAGGGCCAGGATCAGCTTGAAGGTGAGCTTAGATATGGGACCCCTGTGATGTTGATAGCGGATCATTTTATTTATTTTATGAGTTGAAGTATTTATATGAAAATATTGAAACAGAATGGATTAAATGTGAAAACCATGCTATTAGACTTACTGGGACTCTAAGCCCTGGCGCTCCAGAAACTGAAGAGCACTGTCAGAAAAATTTGCAAAACCTAGAGAGAGAAAAGAAATCATACTTTAGGGCAAAAGAAAAATGAATAGCTCACATCAGCAGGTCATCTTTTTGATTAAGAGAATGTTTAATGGGAAAAAAATAGTTACCCACCAGACTCGAGGCCAAATTCTAGGTAGTTTTCCGTGATGATAAGAATGGCCATGGCTTTGACAAAGAAAAAGAAAGCAAAAGTAATGCAGAGTGAGCGCTCGCCTCCTTCCTCCAGCTTGAAGTAGTGGGCCGTTAGAGAGAAAAGGGTCTTACTGGTGGGATAGTTAAGGAAACAGGTGAGCAGGAACACATGCAAAAAAGCACTCCTCATAACACAGGCTATTTTCACTGTTATCGCTGGGAACCAACAAGATAAATAAGGATTAACAAGATAAATAATATTGCTGTGGCAGCAATAACGAAAAGTTAGAAAACAACCAGCCAATGCTGTGCATTTTCATTGTCCTTGTACCCAAGATGTGGGTATACACCAACTTGTGTGTATAATAGTCTTTTGTACTGCTACTGTCCATGCTGTTTCAGATGTTAAAGGGCATGGTATGTTTCTAAAGCTGGCTTCCGTCTCCATGGAGATGGGAACCTGCCTCCTTTCAACATCTCAGGTGATAGCAAGCCAAAGTTTTACTGTTTAAATTCACTTCATGAATGGTAATTAATCCAATGAGGCCTCCTTTCATCTTGGAAGCAGTACTCAATGTTTCCGAGACAGCTGTAAAAAAGGTTCCTGACAACTTAGATCCAGTATGAGCCTGAAAAGAAAAATACCGCCATGTTTGAGCTCCTGCTGAGTGGTACGATTAATGTATTCCTGAATCACAAGGACACTAAATGACTCCCTGCCAGCAACAAGATTTGCTGCAACTTATTTTGAAGACACTTTGGACACTCAGTAACATTTGGAGACCCTGGATAAAGGATAAGTAAGATCTTATTTTATTTTTTTACTGAGCAAAGTTTTGCACACCATGCTTGGATGCACCCACATGATGTGGGATGGCTCTAGCAACATTAATGAAGGTTAACATGGCAGATGCCAGTCCTCAGCCCCAGTCTCTTTAAAGCTCCTTCGGGGTTGAACTCAAAACTCTGAAATCGAATGTTCCATTAACACAAATTTTCAGCCAACATATTCCCCCATCATCATCTTCATCACTCATCCAAGAGAGGGGCCTCCCTTCTCATCCCATTTCATTCTTTCCTGTCTCTCTTTTTCCCCAAGCAAATCAGTCAGTTGGGCTGTGAAAATTTGCCTCCTATCTCCAACGTGGGTAGGAAATGACACGCCATCTGACCGCACTTAAGACTGACTGGGAGCGTGGGAAAGATTCATTCCCACGGAAGATGGCAGGGATAATACATATTATTTAACAGTCATTTGGTGGAACAAAGTAGTAGGTAGCAGCAGAATAGACAGGTGTTGGCAGTCAAGCCAGTGGGAGCACACCGTTTCTCACTTCATGGCCATTTTTAATCCACAGGCTGCCAATACTCAACCAGAGCTGTGTCCACACAATATAGCCAAAATGATTTTGTCTCTTGTAGACAAAAGGATGTTGGCATCTCACAGATTGTGGATGATGGTGAAATATTTTAAATGAGAATGAGAGGGTTTAGAGAATACACGCTTGCTTCAATCAACAAACCTATACATTTGATTTGGTCAGCTGAAATCTTAAAGCATACTTCATTTCCTATTACTACCAGTTGTAGTGTAGCGAGTAAGTGGAGGAGCGATTTACAATTTTGATTAGATTTAATGACCGGCCGATCAAAGCACAGGCAAATAGAAATATGAGCTCAACTGATTCAAGGATACATGACAAAGGCAAGCACTAGCAGGCACCAGACTACACTGATGTTCATCTCTCCTGAGGGCTGAGCCACACAGTAGTATAGCTCTGTTATCAGGTATACTACTGTTGATGCTACAGTGAAATCCACCAGCCACTGGAACTCTGGGAAGTAATGTAATGCTACAGAGAAAAGGGTAAGAAAACAGTCAATGTTCAGAAATAATGAGATAAAACATTTAAAAAACTGTGAAACTGTCCTAACCAAACAGATTCTCTTTGCAGAAATATGGCTACATTCATACCTAGTGTGTCCACCTCTGTGATGCACTTCGTCTCCAACTGTAGGTCTATGTCTTTTGGAATTGTTAGTGGTTTATGGTCTATGTGACCATTGTACTTCCTAGGGAAGAGAGGACAGATTACAAACACAAGAAGGTTGATAAAACAGGACAAAAATCAATTCCATCGTGTCACTCAACTCTACCATTTTGTTGGTAGTGTTATTGTAGTAACTTTTGGTATATATAAAAAAGTACAAACTGACTCATTCATAAATATAAAAATATGATCTCAAAAGGTGGTCTTACACTTAAAGTATTTTAGTGTGATTGTAGCATATCAATTTCGGACTTAATTACATTTTATTTTTCTTTTGTAGTTTCTATGCTGGCTACAATGGGTGTTCTGTGCTTTATACCAGTTTTCACTATCTGTGGTTAAAAATGTCTAAAGTGTGTGACAGCTCAAGTCAGATTAAAAAAAGTAAATTACAGTGGTGAGTTAAGGGGAATGTAGGTCTGTCTTAAAGCACCATTCACTTGGAGAACCCATATCCTTGTCAGGATACATCTACCGCTTTTGACATGGCCTTGAGGTAAGAACCAGATTCCCTTCCAGCACCATATATATTTGAAATATTATAATAGTTACATTCCTCCAGGCCTACAGGGGGCATACATAGGTTTGCCTGTAGCACTAACAGCAGGAGCATAGCCAGCTGTTCTCAGACTTTCAGAGGTGTTTGGTTGGCCTCTCCATTGCTGGGGTTCAATTGTTCACCCCCATGTGTGTGCTGGATTTACAGGACAATATCACTGTAAGACGCTGGGGCCAAACATGCCCTGGACAGATTTCATCTCTGGGGCACCTGGCTGGAGAAAAAGGGGTTCAGCTTTGCCCCTCACTGAGGGAGTCAGACTGCTAACAAAGGAACAGAGCTGCATGGCACTAGCTAGCAAAAGGAAAGTGGTCTATCTTTTACTTGAAGAGATTAGGGAACATGTGGCATTTCTAAACACCGACCTGTTTCACATAGGCTCAGAGAACGGACTGGCCAACCAAATTGCCTTAAGTTAGGAACTGTAGAGCTTGTGAAACTGTACGGATTAACTTACATTTGTGATTTTGATGCCTATTCCATTTCAAAAGACAGAAATAAGAAACATTACTATATTCATATCTGCTACATACAGTCAAACTTCCATCCAGAGCACTGAAATACTAAAGAGTATGTTTTTCTTGAATTGGAAAGCAGCCTGGAAGGAAAATCATCTCTCAGTATCAAAGTTTGACATCTGACCACATTGAAAATATATCCCAGTTTGAGAAACTTTGACTTTGCAATGGATGCAATCGCTTTAAACTGTCATACCCTAAAATAGCCTAAAAAGGTAATTGCTCCAAAAAACAGACCATCATTTCTCATAACCATGAGACAAGGGCATTTCTAAGCTGAGTTGCTCTAAGCTCAGGGAAAGAAACATGAAGGAACAAAACAACAAAAACAGACTTCAGTCTTCTCACTTCAAACAGGCTTTAAATGAATCACATAAACACATCAGCTTCATCTCCTCAATGGGATGCCTGTGTTCACCATCCATCTAAAATGTCTGCCTTTTCTTTTTTCATTGCCACCTGATGAAAGAGATGCCATTCGTACCTACTCTTTGCCATTGCCTTTTCTTGACCCCAATGATACCTCCTCTTTTCCTCCCCTATACCAACCTGTCTTTTTTCTTCTGTCCTTTTTGTTGTTTCCCTGCCAAGCTCCTCAACTCATCTTCTGTAGGGTGCTGGTACCATCGCAGACTACAAATGGAAAAGAGAGAGAGAAGGAAATGAAATCAGGAGCAAAAAGTGGGATAGATAGAGGCCAAGTGAATGAAAAGGGAGACAAATAAGTAAAGCAGACATTTTATCGGTCAGCGAAATATATAGAGGAAGATCTGGGAAAAAAACCCGAATAGACCCTATTTGATGTCAGGGTGATATGTTAATTCATCATCTGCCAACATTCTGTTAGGAAGTAATTTTAGCTCTCTTGAAAAAGACAGGCGGGGGAATAACTTTAAGAATGAGTAAGATAGACCTAATGTAAACAAGGGATATTATATGGATCTTGGAACCATATGGTAATTTAAAACGTTTATCAAAAACATTCTTGGCAAGTGCTTTAAAATGCTTCATTGAATGAGACTTTCCCACATTGACTATATTAGCAAGGCAATTATAAATTAACAAAAACTTTTAGTTTAAAATTCCCTAATAAATGCACAAAAGAAACATCCCAACTTTAAGTTTATAATACAAAGTTTACATTTCAACTTCACAAAAGGGATGTCAACAGTCCTTCTGAAGGGGAGAACTTTGAACATAAACTTATTTAAGAGCGTCCTAGTGAAGACTAGGAATTCAGGCTCCCTCTTGAAGTGGTGGGGGAAGACTGAGTCAGAACAGTGTGTTTTCTATTTTTATTTAGGCATATTATTTATTATGGAAAAATTAATTGCAGAGCACTCCAGGGGGACACTCTAGGCCTCCGGTTTAGGTCAAAAGTTTTGAAAAAATGTCAGTGCCCTAGAAAATAACCCAAGAAAAAAAATCGAAATAAATTATTCAACACGATCTAAGAAGTTGTTTACAGTAAAAACATGGCACTAATTAGAGGAAATGAGGCAGGCACTTTTAAGCATCGTCCTCTTGGGTCATCCCAATATTTCGACACCCTTTGGTCTCCACCGCTTGATTTAATGATTCTTTTTCTACCATCCAGCCAAACCCTATTAAGGGGGAAGGATTTGGAGTTTACACTATTTTCAGATCCCTCCTCTTTAGAACTCACTGTAATAAACTTCTCAGATCAGAAAGCTTTTTTACAAAAAAAAATAAAATTGTGTCACTAAAAAACTCAAAAACTGCAGGTAAACAATATTACATTACCTGCCACTGCAGAGTAGCCATCTTGCGAAGGAATAATGAGGTATGATTTTCTGAATTACGCTGGCCATTACCATGGTAACCACCAGCTGCACACCAATTACACCCTGGGGAAGGTGGAGTTCAAATCATATTCAGATAGGAATTGGACAGACACAGCACTTTAACATATACATGCTCCACTTCCACGTAAACACTGAACATTTTTGAGGTATTTCACTCCGTCTGTAAAATACAAGTCCATCAATCACATTTTTATTTTTGCCAGCTGCCATTCATCAAATGACCAAGAACTTAAAAATGTTCATACACTATAGGGTCTCAAAAGACCAGTCCTGGTGGAACAGGGAATGTCAAATCCTCATGTGCCCTGCTCCCCTCCAGAATATTTTAAAGTGGCAATCTCAAATAATTCTACTATCAGTTAGATTATTATCATTCACCAGATGACCGTGTTTGATGCTTCTCTCTGGTTGGTCCACCAGAGAGGAACAAGTGGAACTTCCTCTCTGGTGGTTTTCCTCTCTGGTGGGCCAATCAATGCTCACTAGCATAATACATATCTGCTTTGACAAACCAGGTGTCACAGGTTTTATCCCACCACAGGGTGTCAGGATGGGCATCTGACCTTGATCCCTCATGCTCCACCTTGGACCATCGATAGCTACGGTGGTTCGGTGGGTAGAGCATATGCTTGGGACTAAGGAATTGCGGGTTGTATCCCCCCCGCGTAGCACAGTGATTGTGAGGCATTTATTGTAAAGTGCCTCGAGTGGTCGTTAAGACTATAAAAGCAGTACATAAGAACAAGTGCATTTACCATCTCCACCCCTACAACGTGGAGACTAATCATGACGTGAAATGGACCTTTATTATCTCGCAATAATATGCTTATCTTTGCTATACAGCTTCTCTCTTGTTTCGACCAGAGGAGGCTTCCAACCATGTTTTTCATAATCCAAATATTTTCAGAAAGGCTTTCATATATTGAGAGTGAGCTGAATTATTACTATTTTACTGTAGTTGGTGATGGATGGACAGTACTGAAACAGACATTTCTTTATCAAGTCAAGTTCAGGTTAAGTTCAACTGTATTGTCACGTGTATTAGAATATACAACGAAACTGAGGGGCTCTCTCTCTCTGCCTTAACACAAAGGGCACAAGGACAAAGGAAATAAGGACACAACACCCCAAAAAAGAACCACTAGTGACCAATATAGGCCACTATCTACACATAATATCTATACAATATATAAACAATACAGAAAAGTGGATGATAACGAACCATGTAAATTGCATATGGTTGAATTAGCTGTTCAACAACCTGACAACCTATGGAAAGAAACTATTACTGAAACAGGTGGTGTGTTATTTGATGCTCCAGTAGTGTTTTCTGGATGGAACAGCCGAGAAGAGAACAGGAATGGGGCTTCTGGTGTCCTTGAGGATACCTACGGGCTTTCCTTTTGCAGCAAATGGTGTAAATATTCTTTAAGTAATTTTCAATAACTTTTGAGATGACCAATTTGAGATTATCATTTTTTGGCATATATTCCCCTGGAGTAATGTCAAAACCCTACCAAGTTGCTTTTGTGATGTTACTCATTCTATGCCTATCCTCTCTGGTGGATCAAACACTTCTGGGTGAAGCAACATACATCTGTGCAACACTGTGCACAACTTGGCTCTTTGGCAGAAATGTCACCACATATTTGTCTATCCATCCATCCATAGTCAACCGCTTATCCCAAGTTAGGTCGCAGTGTCATGCTGGAGCTTATCCCAGTGCTCATTGGGAGAAGGTGGGGAAACACCCCAGAGAGGTCACCATTCCATCACAGTGTTTAAGCAGTTAATTCAGTGTCTTGCTCTAGGACACTTTGACGCACTCACAGCAGGGGCTGGGGACCGAACTACCAATCTTCTGATTGCTAGACAACTGCACTACCTCCTGAGCTATGCCACCCCCTACCACATGGTTGTGATATTTCTCTGAATTACTGCAAATGCAGTCAGTGGTTGATAGGATGAATTGTCATTTCATCACTGCTTGATGAAAGATAGTGAATAAGCTGATGTTCACTCATCTTCCAGATTGAAAACTTAACTTAAATGCCATGCAATTGTTTCGAATGGTTTTCTGTCACATAGGGGACAAGAAGGCATGGAGAGTGACAGACCACAACCCAAAGACCTTCTTACAAGTACTTTTGGCTAGTGCCATTAGGCAATGCCAAAGTGGATAATCCTCTCCATCTCTTCCTGTCCTATGCATAATCCTCTGTGACAACAGCCACCGGCATGTCCTCCTCCACCACATCCATAAACCTCCTGTTTGGTCTTCTTTTATTCTTGCCCGGCAACTTGAGATTCAGCATCCTTCTCCCAATTTACCCAACATCTTTCCTCTGCATATGTTCAAACCATCTCAATCTGGCCCTCTAGCTTTGTCTCCAAACCTTCCAACCTGAGCTTTGTCTCAAATATACTAGAAAATCTTAGCATCTCCAACCCTGTCACCTTCAGCTCTTATCTTTTTGTCAAGTTTACTATTTTTAAACCATACAACATAGCTGCTCTTACTACCATCATGTAAACCTCCCTATTCACTCTTGCTGGTACCCCTCTGTCACAATCACCCATGGCACTCTTCTAAACTCAGTCCACCATGGCTGCATTCTGTTCTTCACCTCTCTTTCACACTCCGTTACAGTTGACCCCAAGTATTTAAACTAATAGATCTTCCTCACCTCTATTCCTTGCATTCTCACCTTTCCACTGTCTCCTCTCTTCTTCAGGCTAGCGCATTCTGCCTTTCTCCTACTGACTTTCATTCCTCTTCTCTCCAGTATGTGACTCCACCTCTCCAGGCTCTCCTCAACCTGCTCTCACCACAGATGTTGTCATCTGCGAACATCATAGTCCACAGAGACCCATAGCTGATCTCGTCCATCAACCTGTCAATCAACATTGCAAACAAGAAAGGGCTCAGAGTCGATCCTTGATGTAACTCCCATGTCGTCCCAATTTCCTCACGTGGTACACCACCTCTTTTGGCATCCTGTCATATACTTCCCGTAAATCCACCTAGCCACGATGTGACTCCTTCTGACCTTCTCTATATTTCTCCATCAAGACTCTCAGAGCAAACATTGCATCTGTGGTGCTCTTTAGTGTCATAAAACTATGCTGTTGCTTGTTAACAATCACCCATCCTCTTATCATAGTTTCAATCACTCTTTCCCATGTCTTCATGCACTGACTGATCAACTTTAACCCTCTGTAGTTACTACAGAGGGTCTCTCTCTCTCTCTCTCTCTCTGCAGTCCCATTTAGATCACACTTCCTGCATGAGATTATAGTCCACCTGTGTGTACCTTCCTTCACTCTACATGTCACCCAGTATTCCTCCCTTTTCTTGAAATATGTATCCATCACAGCCATTTCCACTGCTTTCACAAAATTCACCATCATCTTTGCCTCTACATGTGCCGGCCCATCACTTCCTCATCACCTATGTTCTCTTCCCCACCATGCCCATTGAAATCTGCTCCAATCATCACTCTCTGCTCCTTGGGTACATTCTCCACCACTTCATCCAACTCGGTTCAGAATTCTTCTCTTTTGTCTTACACCCAACTTTAGGGGCCTATGTGCTGATAACATCATCACACCTTCAAGTTCCAGTTTCATACTCATCACTCTGTTCAGCACTGTCTTCACCTCCAAAGTACACTTGACACTAAGATTTTTGCGTGTCACAATTACTCACATTTTTGGGGTTGACATGGACTTAGATGGAGCTTTGGGGATAGAAAAAATAATCTTGTTTTATGAATTGGTCTCTAGATTCAGACCTTATCCAGCCTATACGACTTCTCTGAAATAAGCTCGAAGGCTAAATACTCGACGAGGCCCACTGTTCTTGTGTAGCAGTGTTCCTCCTTATAGCTTATAAGTGAAAATACACAAGCGTGCTGTGAACAGGACTTCACCCGAGAACTCCCAAACATGCATGTTGATTGCGTGCATGAATTTGATTGACAGCAAGGAGTTATGATCCTTCCATTTGAATTTCTCTGATTGGTTAAGTGAGATTTGCTCTGAAACATCTGCATTGTTACTGTACTGGTCAATGAAACTCGATCAGCATACCATGTGAGTAAGTTCATCCATGAAAAGATGTGTTAGAGAAGAATGATAATGTTTTAATAAATCTTACATACTACAGCTTCAACTACTCCAATTTAACAGAGACTTAAGGAATTTCCTGAAACTGGGTCTTAAGGAATGCACTTCATCCATTATCTTTTTTCTTTCACCCACTCTCGCCTCCTATCTTCTGGTGATAGTCATGCATTTTTGGAGTAAGATAAAGGAGTAGGACAAGATAAGGGTCCATTAATCACATGCCATACATAGCTATATATAAACATACATGTATAAGTATGATAAAAGAATTCAAAGTTTGGAGTTAAAAAAATGAAAGCACCAATAGTTGGGTTGGGGGAGGCTCTGATATCTGCATGTGAAAATTCTTGCAAAGTTGTTAACAGTAATTGTACACTGAAATGCATCAGACATGTATTCTGGGCAAACACATGCTCTGCAAAATACCATGAATATGTTCTGATTTATTAAGTTGCTATTATATACAGTTGACCCAGAATGAATACTTAGGTCCTCTTATATGCATTTATAGAAATGTTAGCCTAGATGTTACTGTCCCCATTTGATCAGTGTGTATCATATAGACAAGAAGTGAATGAGAAATGACAAAAGGGGACAGAGAAAGGGAAAAGTCTGCATCTGTTCAAAGAAGAATAAAAAGGGAGATGGACTAGATAGGCTTTGGCAAGTCTTCCATTGACTTAAAATTCACATGGGCCTATTTCAACAGTCCTATATAAACCCAATTGGAGGAACAACAATACTTTTAGTTTATGATGCACCAATATCATTTTTTCACTGCTGATACCAATTCTGAAAAGGGATCTTTAAGTATCGGCTGATAGCTAGTACGGATCCAATCGATTACTTTTGCCAACTTTGTGCATACTTAGACCATTAGTTTGCAGTCAATAGGTAAAATAGTTGAAATAACCCCCACCCCTCCAAAAAAAACAATAATTAAGGAATTCCGGCTTCCATGCATCAAAAGAATCAAGGCAATCAAGACATTGTGCTTTTACTTATGTTACTCATGGCTTTAGATTTCATATTTTATTTTGAGTAAATTCACCAATACTGATACTCCATTTTAGCCTAGTAAAAATATCAAGTGAGCTATATCATCCCAAATTTCACAAAAACACAAAACCAAAAATGTAAAAAATTGCTGTCTTATTGACCTTATTGAAAACAGATAGAAGATAATATGGGATTAAGATTCCTTCAAGAACTATATGCTGACATTTAATGCTAAAATACTGTCAGCTTCAATTTATTCAGGAGGATGAAAAATACCAGCACTCCTGTGCTAGGTACTTCAGCTATATAGGGAACTCAACCTAGCACATTTGGATCAATTTTCACAAAGGCTTAAGTAGTATACACACACACACACACACACACACACGCGTGTGTGTGTGTATGAAATATAGCAACTATGCTATATTACACATATAGTTGAGGTGGCTCAGACAGGATAGCAGTTGCCACTTTGTGCATCTATCTGCAGGAGATTTTCAACAGGATAAGGAGTGATCAGGCAAGTCTGTGATCAAGTTCAAGTTGAAAATATCTTAGTTGTGCTTGGATGGGGTGCCCACGAGGTGGAGGAATGTATATTGTAGCATGTAACAAGCTTTGGTGAGGAGATAGGTTATGCTGTCTAGTGGGTCATCACCTAAATCAGATGGACTGATCTGCAATTCGGGATCCAGGGTGAGGTGGTTGTTTTTTTTTCATTTTTTGAGGTGATGTTAATCCGTTTTTAATTAATGTGATCGAGCTCAAGTAGGGGCAGGGACTGTCAATGAGGGATCTGAGGTAAACTAGTATAAGTAGGCTTGCCAGGTGCTTAAAGAAGTGTTTGAGGTGTGGCCCAGCTCCTATACCTTGGTTAATGAATATTTGTAGCGTTTCTTTGTAAATTTAGCCATACCTGCCAGCTGAAGGTTATCATTTATTACTATCCATCCATAGTCACCTGCTTATCTGAAATTGGGTCGGGGGGGAACTGGACCCTATCTCAGTCCCCATTAGGAAAGTCTGGACATACACTGTATAGGTCGCCAGTCTATCACAGGGCAGCACAGTTAAGGGAACAGTCTCTTACTCAAGGACACCTCAACAAGCTTCTCTGCAGGTACGGGGATCAAACATACAACCTTCTGATTGCCAGACGACTACTCTACCCACTGAGCCATTGCGTCCCATTTATTATCATTGATTAATCTACTATTTTTATTATTATTATCATCATTATAACAATGCTTTATAGCTTCCCCTCTGGTAATCCCATGTTTAAATTCACAACACCCTGAACTGTGGGTAATCCCCTAAGGCAATATTTACAGAAATGCCTTTACAGAATATATGCAAAAACAGCTCAAATTGTCTGCAAGATAGTCCTCATGCACTTGACGATATCATAGGGGGACAGCCCTAAAATCTCTCACAGACTTAACAGAACACACCTCAAAGTCTGTGAGTCAGTACATTGGGATTGGCCTGAGGTGTGCTTTTTTTCTTCCTCAGTGTACACCAGTCGAGTACCATCAATCCTGCTTTTGACTTTGAAAGCATTTTCAATTGGGCTTCCCTCCACCATACATTTTGAGAGAATTTCAACTCTATAGACCAATAAAAGTTAACACTGCAATCTATCAAATATTGAGTAGAAAGGTAACTGGAATTTAGAGACAACCAAGACAAGTTAGAAATAGGTAAAAGGAAGACATAGGGGAAGATAAAAGGGGGTCATTCTTGGGAGGAGGACATGTTTGTTGGCATAACAAAGAAGTGGTGGAGCAAGATTTAAATGCTAGACCTGGATCACCTCACCATGTTCATTAACATAACCACTGTCACATATGTGGGCTCCAAAAACAAGTCAATACTTGTCTTGATGCATGCTCAATAATCCAGGTAAGAGAATAACAAAAACCGTGAATCAGTTTAGCTGGGTGAGAATTTTCATTCAGAAACGTTTTGTCACTTGTACAGGTGACATCTTCAGTCTCAGAATGAAGATATACAGAGATAAAGAAGATATAGGAAGATGAAGACTGAAGATGTCACCTGTAAGAGTGACAAAACGTTGATGAATAAAACTTCTCATCCATTTGAACCGATTCGCCTTTTCTATCAAGTCAATGCTTGTACTATTCACATATAGCTGAGAATGGGTCCGATTGATGAAACAATTTACTTTCCATCAAAGGGAGTGTATTGGCCCAAACATTACCATTCAAACTAAAGAAAAAATTCTCCAACATAGAGTCCAGTTACCGTATATAGGTCAAAAACACACACGCTTACAATTTGTTGGGCCTCCATGGGGAACTGGCAAGGATGTCAGGTCTGGGGCAAATTGAGTCAGCATGCACTCCCTTATCTTGCCCACTCCACTTGACCACCCTCCACATAAAGACTAAATGAAAAGTGGGGCGGGAGTTCAAGGTGGAAAGGTAAGGGCTCACTGATAACCACTGCCCCGAAATCACCCATTTGTCATCTAGTTCATTGTACCAAGATTATAGTGGAACTTCTTTTCATCCCATTTCCCAAGTTAAGCTTAGCTTTAATGACTGTGTTTGAAAAATTGTGAACTATGAGAGGTCCATTTTTCATTTAGTCCCGACGTTGTGTGGGTATGGCGTGGACTCAGGTGGAGCCTGTAGAACTAAGGACGGATGCCCCTCCAACCCAACGTCTAGTGATGGGCTCAGATCCTCCAAAATTGCCTCATCAGTCCCTGTTGTGCAAGTTCCATTGTGGGTCCATACATGCTATAAAAATTATACATACTTAGGAATTATACATACATAGAGCCCAACTACCTAAATAATTACCATAAAAAGAATGCACTCCTTGTCATAGAGGCCAGATTAATTTCAATGTACGACAATCCAAGAACGTGCCTGTAAAACCAAATACGTTGCCTTGCAATATAACTGAACGCAAGTAGGATATCAAAATATTCTCATAGCGTACCTAATCTAGTTCCATATTCAACTACAATGAATAAAAATAGCGTCAGTAATAGTGCCTATAGTAACCTGTATCTTGACCATATTCCCTCAGAAATGTTACTGACTAAATATTTAATTGGGAAATAGCCCCAAAATCTGTAAACATCAGATTAGCCTTTAAATTGACACGAATAGTTACAGGAAGCATTCTGTTTAAATCACAATAAAACAACCTAAAGATAGTAATAGAGCAATAGTCGATACTCTCTGTTCATACGAGGGCATTCTTAGGTCAAACGAAGTTGGCCAGGTGGAAGTTAAAGGCTAGACCTTCGACATTTAGGCTACATGAACAGTGTACGTCGTAATAGTTAAGGAAAACCAATTCATTTCACAAAATGCAATGCTTGATAATTACTCAGATTGCTACTTAAGACGTTGAATGGAGGTAGAATTAGTTAATACAATTTCTCATCACCACTAATATAACATGAGGCAGATCTGCAGTCAAGCTAGCTAGCTGACCGGTAGCTTGTACCTGTGTGGCTAGCAAGCTAAGCTAATGTTACAATAAACACACAATGACAAATCTATAAAGCTAACTGACATCAACGGCAGTCCATTATCTAGTGGCAATGCACTTTCCCAGTGACACTTTGTTAAATAGCATCCAGAAAAGGACAGAGAATTAGACATTTATGCCATGTTAATTACAGGTGTTCGGTGTCAAACTCACCATGTCGATGCAGCGGTGCTAAAACAGACTCAACGCCGACAACTATCACACTAGGCACCCCGAGTCGGAAATCAAGCGGCGCGGAGCACATAAGCACTTCTGAAAGTTATTATGCATAAAGTTAACTAATCATTCATTCAATAAACATCCTATCCTTGCAGAGATGATTTACATCATCAATCTGGGTTTCCGAATATTTTCAACTGCAGTAGAGGTCACGCTAAGACTCTGGGTATAGAGGTGTCTTCAGATATGCCTTTACACCGACATTAATATATATGCCTTTTTCCTTTTTAACACATCATATAGCACTGAATGTGAGACTTTAAAATATTTTAAATGGTATATGTACATACAATAACATTTATAAATGCATTAATTGTTTATTTCTTATATTATTTTGCATAGGCGTATTCAAAGGCGTCTTAAATTTATATCAGGACCGGAAAAACCGGAAAATAGGGTTCTTGGGTACATCGGAGACCATTAGACGGAACATTATTTTGAGATTCTAGACCACGTTTTGTCATAATTATCTTTCACATTTTGTATGAAAGCTAACCTTCCAAGCTGTGTTATCAAAATTGAGATTAGGCTGACCTACCTCCTATATGTAAGCAGTTGTTGCTATTTAAATTGAATTGAATTCTAATTGAGCTGCATTGATATATAATTACAGATTATTAATGGACGTTACAACACTAGGTAAAAAAATATGCAGCGAAATAAGTGTCGTATTTTAGGTTCCTCAAATTTAGATATAGTTTCAATGTCAACTGAAGTTCCAAAGCTCTATTGTCAGGAATGTAATGGGCACTGTGCACATTTTCATAAACAATCACAGAGTAACTGGTTTAAACCCACTTTACAGTCTCCAAATACAACCCAAAGAACACATGACGTCAACGCATCGATGCAAGATTTTCTTTAAGGGATATACCATCTCGCAAAACCAAGTGAATTCCTTTAAGTGTGTCGCCTTTGATCAGATCGTGTGTGCATAGCTCTAATTGTACCTCTAGAGAAAATGCACTATGAAAAGCTGTTTTTTTTTCCAATGGAAATTTGCTTCTTGTTCACAGTTAGACACACTGACACCTGGTCACTGCTCAAGGCACCTTCTGGCCACTTTGCAGTTCCAATGAGGAGTTTATCAGTAGACACATGCTAAAGGGAACCTCAGCAAAAGCTTGTTATGTCAAGTGCTTAGCTGAAGTCTAGTTGTTGTTGTTTTGCTTTTCTCAACCACATCCACCAAACCTGTCAGATCACTTTTAGCTGTACAGTGATGTCAATTTTATTTGTATAGCCCATTATCACAAAATAAAAATCTGCTTAAGTGGACTTTACATCAACACACCATCCTGTCCTTGGACCCTTACCCCAGATAAGGAATAATTTAACAGAGAGGAAAAAATAGGAATAAACCCCAGGGAGAGCAACAAAGAAGGGATCTCACAAGACAGACAAGGTATTTAATGGATGTTATGTATACAAAATAAAACACGATCTACAGCACACGTGTCACAAATATGGCTGCAACAGGTAGAAACAAACCAGATTGTATAAGCTTGGCTGGGGAAAGGGAAAAATCTTGAAGAGTTAGGCAGTCCAAATCCAGGGCTGAGAGCAGGCAAACGGCAAGACAGACGTGAATCGTAATTAAGGCAAATGATCCGGTAGGCGTCGCTTTCCAGTGCTGCCGTTTAGTCTGTAGGGAAGGGGGCTTGATTGCAGAGGAGGGGCTTGATGGGAGGCAGGTGTCCAGATGATAACCTGGAGTGCCGGGAGAGAGAGAGAAGGGTAATCACAGCATGCCAGCAGACGTTAGGAAACCGGGGTCGTGACAATACATCCTTCAGAGGATAACGGAATTACATTGGGATTGCAAAAGATATAATGATAATAATAATAATCTACTTTATAGGGACAGGGCTTATTAATGAACATCTAGAATGCAAATTTACCAGATCTAGCCACTAGGCTAACTCTCATCACATGGAAAATGTGGACAGATGGAGTGATAGATGATGAACTTGTCCAGGGTTTTTGAACCCATAACCCCTTGGGAGGTGGTTTTTTTTCTCAGAAATGTGAGTTAGATATTTGGTGAACTTACAGTTAATGACTATATACCTGACAAACACATTTCAGAGCGCACACTTAAGGAACTGATGAGTCAGTGGTCATAGGTTCAACCCCATCACAGGGCATTAGGAAGGGCATCCAAGCCTTAATCCCCCAAGCTCCAGGTCCATGTCCACTCCCACAACACGGCTAATTGTGACACACTAACAGATCTTTCCACCTATACAAACAAGATATAAAAATTGATATCCTCATTTTGCTAACACACAGAACACCCTCTATATGGTAAGGCTTTGAAAAAATGTGTGAATCATCTTGATCAAGTAATTGACAACAATGGTCATTTTAAATGGATTGTAACTGGGGTTAACCAAAATTATATCACTGACCTAAAGCTTTTCTATCTTGTCTCCTGCTATGCGAGTGACTTGTTTCGGCTCATATTCCGGTGAAAAGAGTACCTTAGAACCACAAGTGACAAGTGACTGCTTGTCACTCTGTGTACATTTGTAGATGCATGGGGAACTAGACTAAATGTGTGCATGTGGTTGTAACTGCTTCATATCTGTTGGCTAGGTGCTCCTCTCCATTTGAAGAGATATCAACTCCACTCCCTCAGTGCATCATTTCAGGCCTACTTGGCGAGAAGGTACGCACACTACAAAAGGAGATATGCATTCACCGTGTTTCAATCTGCTGTTTGCACCATGAACCCTGTAGAAAATGTTACTCTACTATCTGGGCACAGAGTGAGACATCTTTGTTGGGTGTCTCTTGTATGATGTTAGCAATTACCCTGTACACTGTAAGCCATGTAACGTGTCACACAACACGGAAAACAATGAAAAACAGAGTGAATTATACATTTTCTGAGCTGTACATAATATGCACCATCTCTCCCCAGGGGTGTGTCCTCTCTCAACTGTAAATACTTTAGATGACTTGGGCACCATGTATGAAAACCATCACATTTTGAAGTTTGCTGATGATATAGTCACAACAAATAAATTATCCACTATTTTTTAAATTGATATAATTTGGTATCAGGATTTTTTTTAAAGCACTGAATGGATCGAAGACTAAGGACGTGCATTGATTTTAGACATTCTCACCCCTCTCCTGTCAGTACGGTAATTGTGAGGTCCATTTCTACTTGTCCCCGTATTCTGGGGATGGATGTAACGATTAGTGCCCACACTGTGGGTATGGACACAGACTTTGATGGAACTTCCTGACACCACACGGTGGGTTTGAACCAGCCGCCTCTTGCTCATCACTAGCCGAAGTGCGTATTGTACCACTGAACTCACGTGGCCCCCTGTCAGTACAGAGATTGATAGCCAGAAGATAGATATAGATAGTTGAGTCCTACAAATATTTTGGAACCATACTAAGAGTGACATTTGAGGCCAGCGCAGCTCAGTGGTGGAGTGTGCACGTCAGGAAAGGACAAAGCAGGGGTCATGGGTTCAATCCCACCACTAGGCATCAGGAAGGCCTTTAATTCCCCATGCTCCATCGAGTTCTGTGTCCACTCCCACAGCATGGGGAGTGATCATGACGCATAAAAACAGACCTTTACTGAAAAACGGACAATCGAGAGAAATACCGACATGGTGTACAAGAGAAACCAGCGGCGTCTCGTCTCTTTTGTCTCAGGAAACTCTAAATTCCAGGTTGACAGGACCTTTTATTGAGTTTCTGTTCATTTACTCCTCTATCTGCTGGTATCAATCTCAAGGTAAAACACCAAAACGTACTCAATAAGGTGGTTAATGTACGCAGTAAAAGAACTGGCACCGCACAGAAGTCTGCAAGGATCTTTACAACAGTTACATGAGAAAGCTGAATCTGTCACGTGTGTGTCTTCCCATCCTCTACATCAAGAGCTTGACTTTCTACTATCTGGCACACTCCCTAGACCAGCTAAAACCAACAGGTAGAAATGTTAATTTATACCCTCTTCCATCTCCCTCCTAAACTCTAGGAGGAGAGGGTGGTTATTTGCCTAGTACTTGAACGTATTTTCTTTCTTTTTTTATTGACTGGGTATTTTACTGTGTATTTATGTTTTTTGGGTCTTAGAGTTGTATTTAAGTGCCCCGTGTGTGCTAAATGTATGCATCCCACTACTGCATAACCAACTGCCCCACTGGGGACAAATGAAGTTATTGAATGGAGCAACTAACACTAAAAAAAAATCTTACTACTAAAACAAGAATAGAAAAATATTATCCAGCTGAAAGATTACTGGGTCCCAAGGCTTTATTTGACCATCTGGGTTATTCCACAAACACCATACAGCTTTTCATTTACAGTGGAGGGGTGTCTTATACTGTGCAGTCTCTTGTATTCCATATCACACCCAGCACTATCACTCTCTGCAGGGTTTTTTTTAAATTTATTTTATATTCCGTGTTGTCTGATTTCTTTATCCGGCATTGCCTGTGCCATATTCTATTTTTAGATTGTAATAGAAACGTCAGTGCACTATGAGAATTCACGCAGCCCTTTTCCGGTGTTTGAATCTGTACGACACATCCTCAGCGCTTGCTGGTTCTTTTTGAGCTCCAACTCACACGCCTTGCAATATAAATAAAGATGATAAGAATATTAAAGTGAAAATATCAGCCTAGTCAATCAAACAGATTCACTGTGGTATGTCACAATTCATTTTTAATGGCGGGTTTTCTTTTGGTGTGCGAGTGCTGGTGAGCATTATACATAATTTCCTTCTTTTATTAATCAAACAGCAGTTTGAAATGTGTGTCACTGATCTCAGCAGAATCGCTTGAAGCGGAGGAGAGAGATAGAACTGATGGAGAAGAAAAAAAAAATCACGATTCACCAGCAGCCCTGAAAATGGTGCAGAATTCAATTGTCTCTGGTTTAGCATCTCCTTCCCCGTCCTCTATAATCTACGTGAATGCAAATTGCAATGCAAATGCAAATACCATTGAATAATTTATGTGTAATGTAGTGCTCCTCCAGAGGATCCAAGACCTCTTCGCTTTAATAGACTAATGTCGCTTTTGAGGCACACGTTTTGGTTAACCACAGAAGTAAAAGAGTTTTTTTTTTTATTCCTTCCACGAAATTCTGTTTGACATTTTGGCATTGCAAGGTTCTGTAGGAACAAAGTGCAGTTGAAGAATTATGATAGACAGCTTTTCATTTCAATTGGTTTGAATACAAAACAATACAATATGCATCACAATACTGTGCAAATTCTGCCGTGATGCACAATGTTTGATACAGTGACTGGGGTTACAACAATCAACATATCGTCCTCATCATTATGATTATTGGTCAAACTCTAGCTCTGATTTTCCATCCAGGATCCTTATTTGGTGGATGATGCTTGACAGTTTCCCCTGTTTGGACCTGTCTAAATTGTAATAACGAATTGAGTTAATTTCTCCAAATCAAAAAGTCACTATAGGGTATTATAATATTTGAATCATTTCTTTCCTCCCAGTTTTTTCCGTGTCTATTTCAGCTGCTATTGGAATTCATTTCGTGTATGTGGATATCAATCTAAGCTGTTAACACAAGATCCCATCCTTGGATCACAGACCACAGTGCCGTGGCATGCACTTCAGGCACGGATGCCTCTCAAAGTGTCTATTCCACAGATTTTATTTTCTCCTCCCAATTAATATTTGAACAAATTCACATATCCTCAATATCAATACCTCAGTAAATGGTGTTCATTTACTCTCAAACACATGCATTTTAGTTTTTTTTTTCATTTAAGCGCCCCTGCTCACATCTTACCGCGATGCTGTGTTGCAGCTTCTCCTTCAGTGGTTTTTCCATCAGGGATTGTAATTAAGCAACAGCATTCATGAGTAGGCATGCTCATTTAGCCAGTGTCTGGGCTTAGACAGCTTTGGAGAAATGGAAGACTAAATCCTGGTGGAACAAGGCAACGTGTGCTAAAGTCACAGTGAAAACAATGCAGTTAGAATAACAAGTATCCTAAAAGTTTTTAATGCATAAATGAGGACTTTTATTTAGGCCACAGCATATCTATACATACTGCATTGCAGTCATTTTGTTGCTGTAGTCACGAGCACCGATTTTCTTTTCTTTAACCTGGCCTAGACTTTGCAATGAATCAAATATAAACAATTTCTTCATTCTGTTTAAATTGAATAACATATCATCTTATAAGAGGGCCCCTGAAATAAAAATTAAATAAAATCTGCAAAAGATTTTGAGGCAGTAGGCCTATGTTGGAGTTTGTGGTGGGGAATAGGAACACATTATGATTTTGATTGGGATTATCCCAGTATTAATAACATCCTTTAGCATCAACCAGAACAACAAACTGTTTTTTGCAAAGTGACCATCCCATAAAATCATTTATAGGTGGCACGTGGTCTGGCGTTCCACCACCCTGGCTGTAATGATCATCTATTGTAAAAAAAAAAAACAACAACAACAATTTAGTCATTCACTTGGTATGTCAGAATGCACAGAATCTGGAGATGCCGTTTAAGTTTTAATTTCCGGCCATTGGAGAGCACTGAACAGCGTAACCACCAGGAAACAGTGCTGCACAAAGCCCTGTATAGCACCGTCGAAGCAACGGAAAATACAAATTCTTTTTTTTTTTGTTCCCATCTGAAGACTAATTTATTTTAAAATTGGGGTAATGTATAGCTTTATGTTTGCCAGTGTGTGTGTGTGTGTGTGTGTGTGTGAATGGCGGAGGAAGCTGAATAAAGCAGAGAGAGGGAAGGGGCGAGTAAGGGAGAGGGGGGGGTCATTATAATCAGGCAATAATACTGGCAGAATTAGAAGCGTCCTTATTTTCTCTTGTGGTAAGGTGAGTGTGGGGACGGGTTTGGGAGTGACTGCAGACTAATACATGGATATGGCCAGCCCTCCTGTGTTAACATGGAGCATCTTTAAGCTGGTGTAAAACAACAAGAAGTGGAAGTGAAAGCCTGTGCTTTTGATGATCTGGGGAAACATCTAGTCAAACAAGGCTCCCCAGGTTGTGGACTCTAATTTGCATTGCTGAGGATGTTTTTGTTTGTTTTTTCCTGTCTCTTTTTCCCTGGTTAAGCTTTTAGCTGAGGGGACCAGGCAGTATGTGGCTGTAGCACAGAAGCATGGCCAAGTACATTCATTGTTCTCCACTCCTTGGTATTTAATTGGGTTGCCTCTTAATCTGCGATTCATTATTCATTTTGTATGTGCGGTGTGTCGCATTGGCACTCTTGATTTTTGCTGTTTTAATGTCATCCATGCATTTGTGTTTGTGCCATAGAGTGTGTGTGATAGCGTGTGTTTGTGTGTATGTACTTGAAAGATTTTTTTTCAAGTAAAAAAAAATGACTAAGTCTTTGGTAATACAATTTATTTCAACTCTACTGTTAGATCATTGGGTTGCACAGCTTCTTTCAACGAATTACCTTCATCCATCTGTTTGTGAAAACTGGTCTACAAATACATCTGCACCTCACATTTTCAATAAGGCAACAAAAAATTGACACACACATGCCTGTGCGTTTCTATTATTGCTGCACCATTGACAACTGTTTTCGTGTTAATGACTTTGACCTTAGTGTCAAGGGTGTTTGACCAGCATTTGACCCCTGACCTCTGATACATGTTGTCTTATCATCCGGCCTGTTAGGGGTTATTGATTATCTCTCCTCTGAGAGCGAGAAAATGAACACACCCTATTCTCAGAGTGAAATAACGTGTTGTAATTGCAGCCCCATGCCAGCAGACTTTAAATTGCATGAATCTGCTTTAAGAAAAAAAAAAAGATGCACACATACAGACATAAGCATAAAGTAGCAAATAAGAAAAATACATTTATAGAGCCTGAAAAAGGATAATGTGGAAGGGGTGGTTATATGGAACTGGTGGCTTAATGTTACCTCTACGTTACAATTATTACAATCATATCAGCTTTACTGTTTCATGCGCAGCTTTTTTATTTACTTTTGTTTAATTCTTGCGCTATACACGCAGTGCTTCATCGTATACTGTGGTGACCTTCCTCTATTAACACATGGATGTGAATTCACATTAGAATATGATAATAATGGATATGTTGTCTCTATGCATCGCACAGAGAAAACTAGAAAGCAAAAAATATTCATTCCTTGGCCCAAGGGCATGTAGACCTAGCATCTCACATCCACAGCTTTTTCTTCCCACAAACAGAAAAAAATGTGTTGTATTGTGTGTGTAATATGGGTAGAAGAACTGTGTGTGGATGTGTGTGTGTGTGTGTGTGTGTGTGTGTGTGTGTGTGTGTTTAGGGGGGTCAAGATGAAAACAGTGGAATGACGACTCCCTGAAAGTTCTCAGGGAAGTGCTTGTGTCTGGCCTTGGAGCAGGCAGCTGATTTGGGATAGGGTGTTAGCATAACAAAGGACCTGAGCCTGTGAACTTGGGGCACCTTTCGACCCTGGCACTGTGGGGATGAATAGTCTTTGGGCCTCCCCATAGAGCGCCCCCACAGTTAGCCTGATCGTGGCTAAATTGTTAATCAGGGTAATTTAATATAGTTTTCAATATGCCTCATCTCTCATCGGGAAAGCATTTGCAGGCCTCTCGCCTTC
This sequence comes from Regalecus glesne, assembly GCA_900302585.1. NCBI lineage: Eukaryota > Metazoa > Chordata > Actinopteri > Lampriformes > Regalecidae > Regalecus > Regalecus glesne. Next base: position 28,327 of record OMLC01056964.1, read on the forward strand.
ACACTCAGAAAATGGCCCCCCTATTCAACCAGGCGAGACAGGCAGCTGCAGGTCTTATAGCCTTCTCAATTGAAATGTTCAAACATCAACAACATGGAGGCCTAAGAGCAGTGTGTCCACAGCCGTGTGTGCTAGTGTGTGTGTGTGTGTGTGTGTGTGTGTGTTTAAAAGTGATGTGAAGAACTGGTGCTCTGTTTTCCTGCCAAACTTGAGCATGAAAGACCATTCATCCATGTGTAAATCTACCCCCCCCAACACACACACACACACACACACACACACACACACACACACACACACACACACACACACACACACA
>OMLC01056972.1:0-10000 GCA_900302585.1 Regalecus glesne
ATAAACATGAAATAAGTCAGCTATATGCGTATTTAATGTATCCCATGCAGCCTATAATGTCATTCAAACCAGAAAATCAAGCAAGTAGAAAACCTTCAGTAGAGTGCTTATATTCATCAAGGATGAAAACAAAACAAAATGCCTTTATTGCTGGTTTGGTTGTAGTGCTACATCATTTCCCTGTCCAGCCTGAGGATAGGATAATGTCTTGATCTGATCGACATCTACATACTAGTATTTCCCCATTAACAAATGACTGCATGATCACACACCAACACATATCCTCCCCGACACCCCCACACACACACATATAAGTATGTATCTATATGAGCACATGGCCAATGCAACGGCAATCTATGCTGCTAGTTTACCTTGCCATATATTTCATCATCCATGAAAACAGAAAGGATGGAGAGAAGTGCTGAACATCACCTTCATTTGCTCTTTCTGTCCCTGGAGGAAATAACTGCGGATATACTCCAACCTGCACTTAGTCGCCCTCTGTCGGTGTTATATGAAACTGTTGCAGCAGCCTACCTGTTGTGCATGGGCTTGTACTAGTTAGTGTCCAGAAAGTAAATCTGAGGGCTCATGACCTTCATAGAGATTAAAGGTACAGTTGACAACACCCACATTGTGCGTCAAGTGGAGCTACTTTGATGATTTATCATAGAATCATAATTAAAGTGAGTAAAGTCCACCACAACCACCAGACATGGGAGCAGTATTTGTGCCACAGGTCATCTCTCCTTAACAGCAAGATGCAAGAATAGACACTCATATAAATACGACAGTGTAAACAGCCCCTCCTGACCGAGATGCTTCACATATATCTATGACGCACACTAGCTCTTTAAATCAGATGTGCATCATAAATGCACAACTATAAATTAACGTGCAACTTGCTGGGTACTAGTTATGAATTATTAAAGATGACATGAGTGTATAAAATTAGCATATAAAATAATATGATATTAGTATATCATATTGTAAGTATAAAAGGCGGTTTTTTCATGTCACGATTAAGTCCCCACATTGTGGGGGTGAAGACTGACATAGATGGACTGTGGGGGATTACGACTGGATGACCTTACTGAGACCCTGTGATGGGATCAAACCTGCAACACCTGGCTTATGTAGGTTAAGCTTTCCTGTCTAAGTTATAAATTATTCAGCCGAAATAAAACTGTATAGTTGTGAAATACCTTGATGTGCATACATACTTGCCAACAGTATTCTATTGATGATTCAATGTATTTCTGGGTTTTTTTGGGTTGTGTGTCGTTTGTTTTTGAGTGATATACTGATGCAGGTATTACATGCCGCTTTAAACTAGAGTCAAATTAATTGTGTGTGTAAGCACAACTGGCCAATAAAGTTTATTCTGATTCACAGAGTAATGGTCAATTGTATACATTCAACTTAAAATGGTAAATGGACTAATTTTTATATAGCCCTTTTCTAATCTAGAAATCACTCCAAGTGCTTCACAACAAATGCCTCACATTATACCCAAGCATAGGGGATCAAGGCCGGATGCCCTTTCCTGATGCCCCAAAGTGGGATTAAACCCACAACGCACTCCACCACTTACCCACTACAGCCCCTTACAAGGTAATTGATATTAATGAATGATATCCCCCACTCATGTTAGATTATCTCTTAAGTCTACTTGCAAAACATTAAGCAGGTTTCCCAAGTGAAAGACATGTGGATTCGTGTTACTAGTATTAGCATCTGTGTTGGATGATTGTCATGTGATGAGAGTGGGCAGGTCACTCTACTCTGATGTACATACATGTAAATGGACTTGTTCTTATATAGCTATGGGGGGTACTTGCATATATGAATGAATGTGAGTGTACATTTCTTTTTATGTTGTCTTATTTTAAGGTTCTGTTGGCTTTATATATGTGTATGGGAGGGTATTCTTGCTAAGCTCCATCTGTTTATACCTGATCATTTTGCTTATCATATGTACCTTAGCACCACACAACCAACATAGATTAGACTTCCAGGCAACCAGGGAGGCTTAAACTTAGACTCCCCATCTGCCATCACTCCTTCCCTGTCTTTCCTTCATCCCTCTCAGAACACAAAGAAAACATTTCAAATGCAAGATGTCTGCCTTATACTAACGCAGTGGTTTGAGATGGATGGATGAAGCACAATTATGATGCTTATCTAGTGCACATTGTTGCCATTTAACATCATGACAGCGCTCATAATTATGACAAGTCATCATGAACATCATAGCTGGAGTTGTATGACATTTCAGTAAATATTCAGTCATCAGGTGCAAAGCATGAATTGGTGGCTCTGGTATGAAACAAAACAAATTGGTATTTCAAGATGCTTCCTCCTGCTTTGCATTCATATTTAAATTACAACAGGGTAAAAGTGACATAATCTCCAAGTACAACAGGGTGCCAAAACAGCATGCATTTGTGCATGTGCGTGTGTGTGTGTGGGGGGGGGAGTTGGTAGCTCAGGGACTGAGTGCATGCTTCAGGAACTGACGAGCCAGATGTTACAGGTTCGAACCTACCACAGAATGTCAGGACTGGCCTCTGGCCTTAATCTCCCAAGCTCCATTTAAGTCCGTGTCCACCTCCACTACATGGGTACTAATCTTGACACATAAAACAGGCCCCAATGTGAGTGTGTGTTCAGTGAGAAGGGAGAGAGAGAGACAGAGAGAGAGAGAGAGCGTTGTGGGGGTGGGTTAAAGTTGTTTTCTAATGTAGCATTCTGCTCTGTTTGGTATCACACATGAACAAACTGGGAACAGAACACCATGTATTTTTTCCATCCCGCTACCTTAAAAGGCAGTCATACTATAGCCACTGGCCACCTGTGGAAAAAGTTCCACTGCCTGGCTCAGAGCTTGTCAAGCCTCTCTGTTTTCTTGGTTCGCTTGCTGCTGAACTGTCAACATCACTGTTCAAATGTGGCATTTGAAGCGAATGATTACTTTGAACTTCTATCTGGTGAACAAGAGTGCCTTTGTCTGGCGCCCGCCAGGGGAACAGTGAGCCAGGCATAACAAAGTCCCAAATGTTTGACTTCAAACCACTTTGATGGTTCAGACGTGCCGAAATTACATTTCCCTCTGAAATAATGAAAAAAACCTCATCAAGGATATTGTACTAACCTGCAAACTTCCAGTGCACACATGGACCAGATAAGTCCCCGTGGGGGGGGGGTGTCTATTTGCTGAACAACTGGGACAATCAATTCAAATCTACACATGGCTTACATGCAGCATTTTCAAGCCTTCCTTGCATATGAACTACAGACACTCACAGGTACCTAGTAGTCCTCGGTGTGCCACCAATGATAAATGCTTCCCCTGGGAAAAATAGGTTATTTCCATTAGGCAGGCAGAAAAAGTGGAGAGTGCAAGTCAGAAGTGGGCAAATGATATAGGTTCTCTGTGTCTTGGATTGTTTCTGTTGCAGAACTGCAGCAGTACATCTCATACACCGTGGTTCCTTTTGACTGGTTGGAAGGGAGGTGACTGGGACTGTGAATGAACATACACCCTTACCCTGTATGTACACTCAGGACTCCAGGCTACTGCTGAGAGAGTTTCAGAGGCCAAGTGCATTCTTCATTTGAATAAAATGCCTGCTGCTGGTGAGCTAATGTATATTCATTCTGACGATCCTCCAAGAAAACATCCAGTTCTTTTTCCTATCTCCCTTGAGAGATTCAAACCGCATCTAAATTCAACAGTCTTAGTACAACATGCTCTTGTCCATGTGTGGAGCCAACTCAGATTTAGATTCAGTGCTTATACAAGTTTTGTGTTAAGGAAGCAGCGGCTGGGTTATAGGCAGGCCTTGGGGGTCCAGGCCCGTCGAATAAGGTCACAGTGCCCCCTAAGCTAAATTCTCTCCCTGACAAAAAAGCAAAACGGAAATATTTTTGCTGCTTTGACTTAGACCGAGTCATTCATTTTGGTAAGGGAAGACAACATTTAAATGCAAAAAAGAACCAAAAGACTAGGATTGTTTGCATTTAAGAAACCAAAAAGACACACATTATCAGGGTTAATACTCCTGCTTGTGTCCCTGAGCAAGGCAATAGGAAAAAGAACTGGAGTTGGTCCCTGCAGCTGCTTCTATACAATGAGAGGTCAATTTTGATCTGTCAAAATCATTTACACTGTAGGGATGGACACAGACTTATATGGAACGTGGAGGAGTAAGGCCAAACCCCCTGCCTGACGCCCCCCAGTGGATTAAAACCTGCAGCATCTGGCTAGTAGATTCTGAAGCATGTGCTCTACCGCTGAGCTACTGCGCCCATAAAATAAGATGAGTTAAATCCAGGGAGCAAATTTTGATCTATGTATGTATGTACATTGAAAAATAAAGCTTCTTCTTCATTTTTTAGCTAAAATAATAACCCCCTGCCTAGCCAATCAAAAGACAACTGCAATATCCACTGTATGACCTACCAATTAATCACATCACAAGGTTGCACTTGTAGAGAAGCTAGGTCAGTGGCACTAATGTAGATGTTTTCTTGGAGGTAAACAAAGCTCAAAGTTGGTGCAACTTAGCCATCACTCAATTATAATGGGGCATAAGAGTGGCTTGGAACAGCACCCACATCGGTAATAAGTCGTCCTGGTGACAACCAAGCTCAGGCTAATGATTCAGCTAATGTTAGCTCAGCTCTGCACTCACAGTCAGAGACTTCCGCAGTTCTAATGGTGAGTTTGTAATTCTCCTGATGCACCTTGGGAAAATGTCTCCCCTGATTTTTACACCATGCCATTTACGAGTGGTAGGAATTTAACTTTCGTAATTGTGGCTATGTTTCTGAAGGAGCATGCGTATGGCCGTGTAGTGATGCATACAGGTTCTTGATGTGGCCTGAAGGGTATTGTTTATCCTTTAACTTGCTGTGTAACCTGTGAAGGTGATGGCCCAAAGTTACGGTTACCTCATTAAGTAGGATTGCCTCTTGCAGTGCTATATTAAAGTTAAATATTTAACAGATGTCCCCTGAGCATTTTAGTTTATAACCTCTTGTGTTTTGGTTGCAGTGCATACCTGGCTATGTGCCCACCTGACAGCATGTTACAATTTCATTTAGCAGGTGCTTTTACTTATTTTTAAAAAAATCGTATATTAGAGCTAATACAACAAAAGCGAGGATCTAGTCATGAGTAAAAAATGTGACTAAGTCCCCCAAAGCTAAGCTCAAGTCCGACAGGATATAAGCGCCATCAGGCAGTGCCCAAGAGGCAATGTGTATAGTGAATAGAAGTAGAATCTCCCCCCACTTTTTTTTCCTTTAATTGAGTCCATCAAGTCAAGTTCAAGTGCAGAGGTCTTCTTAAGAGCAGAGTTTATAGCCTTTTCTAAAAAATGAAGAGGGACTCGGCAGATCGAATGGAGTTTGGAAGCTTGTTCCACCTACAGAGAACTACATAAGAGGAGAGTCTAGCTAGTGACTCAGGGCCCTGTCTTGGTCGTAGTACCGGGGGCCTCTCATTGGCAAAGCGTTGTGAATGAGAGGAAGTGTAGACCTGGATGAGAGAGTTTAGGTAGACTGGGGCTGTATCAGTTGCTGTTTTATAAGACAGCATTTAGGTTTCGAATTCATTGCAGGCAGTATGTATATACATATCTCCGTCATTGCTTACTTCTTTCATGAAACATATTAGTGTCGGTGTTACACACATTTAACAGCTATGTGAGGAGAACAAATTGCTCCCCTGTCGAAATTGATTGCCAATCTGTTCTTTCTCATCTGGTGCCGACACTGTAAGGAAGTCATCTTCCACAGCACATTCCTCTAAAATGACTTATACAGAAGCTCACGCTGAGAAGCAGGTCTGACTTTATCTTGACTTAAAAGACAAAAGACCATTGTGACAGCCATGACGTGTGCTTCTATTCTACAAATGTTCCCTCAGACACCCCTGTTTTCCCCGGCTAGCGGTGCTCTGACACACTCGGTATTCATGACAATGACTCCCTGTCGGCAGTATTTATCCATATAACCCGGGTGATGAGAGGTCGATTTCACAATGGGGCACACTGGTTCATGGTATCAGTATCAAGATGGTGTCGGAATCCAAACCACAGCTTTTGTTAAGAGTTTCTGGTGAGATAAGGCAACTGGTCTCCAAAAGGGTCCAATTTTCAATGAACCCAACAACTCGCTGAAGTAAGAGACCCACTGCGAGAGAGTGGTGCAAACTTACTCAGCACAAGTGAAGCGTGTAAAATTTGCCAGTGGTGGAGGAAAGTCAACAGCTAACAATCATCTTGGCATGATCACAATTTGAGGGCATTATACTGCGATCATATCAAAAAACATGTTATTTCACGATCGTGTCTGCAAATGCTGTTACATAAAGTATGGAACCTTGTAGTGGTCCTCTAAATTTAGCCATGCTGTGGCTATTCATTGTGACATCGAAGGCACCTCCTATTGGCCTATTGATCCACTGTGTTCCCAAGAGATTCTTCCCATCTCATCAGATTGATTTGGTTTTATCTGACCTGGTGAGACAGCACAGACTTGCCTCGGCCTGCTGATTCAGCTGCTTGAACCTAATGTAGCAGTTAACCATCCTGTTTCCTGATAGCACACATTGGCTAATGAGAGTTACAACATCTATGAACATTGAGGGAGAAAGCATATTAATATTCCATTACAAATCGAATCTGATTAAAACCCTGCAGGCTATTTGACAAAGTACATAACTTGGGAGTTTCTTAGCATTTGCAAAATGCCTTTATTTCTGCACCTTTTAAGTCCACATGAAATTGGCCGCTGTGCGTAGCTCAGTGGTAGAGCAAGTGCTTAAGGAACGGATAAGCCAGGTGGTGTGGGTTCGAACCCAACGCAGACAGTCAGGAAAAGCATCCGGCTTTAATTCTCCGAATTCCATCTAAGTCCGTGTCCACCCTCACAATGTGGAGACTAATCATGATGTGTAAAAATGTAAGTGCACGTGAAATGGGATGTGTGAAGAGGGTGAACTGAGGCTCATGTTAGCTTGGCAGAGTTTAGAGCCAGAAAATAAATCTTAAGAATAAGCACAGTTCTTATTCTGGACACACACACTGCAATAGTCTAGACAGAGAGTAAATTAGACTACTATCTCCAATCAAATTTCATGTAATTTCAGCAAGGCTAAATTTCTCATTAGCTTTTTCTTTGGAAAAATTTAAACAAACTTGTTTTTTATTTTAATTTGTTACACCTCACATCAGCACAAAACCGCATAGTTGTCCATCCACGACCCCCAGCCCCTCTCTCAAAGCCAGCAGTAGTCATTGTTTTTAGCCATGCAAGTACGCAAGATGGTATAGATAACTGGGTGCTTCATTAGAAAGATACAATTACAGTTTAATTATTTTCTTTTAGCGACATCAGATCCTGTGCCTGATTCTGTGTGAATAGCTGACTGCACAATGCAATGCAATAGTACGGATAAACTGAAGTATATGGATGAAATACGAATGCAATGCCATTCAGCAGAACAGCTTGCCATAGACTTACACTAAAATGAAAAAGGACCATAATCACTTTAAGATGGGTTGCGAGCAAACAAATTAATAATTCATGAACAATGAATATTGCATTTTGCTCTCAAAATTCTAGTTGGGACTGATACATAAGCCAGCAAATTTGATTTATGCGTCCGGGTATTGATTCCCATGGAGTCAGAATTCTGATCTCTGTGCCAAATAGGCAGTGAAAGTAAAGGGTACATATTTAAAGGGTAATGACAGCAGTATTCATCTACAGACCTATTTATCTATTGATCAATAAATTACGTATTTATTTGAATATTGTTTATTATTGTTGTTGATTATACGGATGTTTATTATGCTGATGCTTTGTGTTGACGTTTCATTTTATTGAAGCGCCAATGCCAGATACAACACAACCAACGGGCAGGGAGCCGAACAAGAGCCGCCATCTCCAGTCCAGAGATGTTCATGCTTCTGTCATCCGTGGCCGATAGACAATGTTTTCCCTGCAGCATCACATCATATTGTGTCCCTCATTTTCACCCAACATTGCCTTCTGATGTGCCCACTTTGAAAAGTAATAGAGTGGTGAAACACAGCTTGGAACCAGCACTCTGCAACCATTGGCTTTGTGTTGTTGTTTTTTTTTTTGTGGTTTTTGTTTTTTTACTTTATGCCGGGGTCAGATATGCAGTAATAATGCCTCTGCAATCTGCTCAGCCAGTTGTCCTTTAAATGGTCTTATGTTATTCTTGGGTTAAAAATAAAGTGCACTCTGCGTCCACACTGGCATTTGATTTTGATGTTTTGCTGCACTGAGAGCAAAGCACTAGAATTTCATGTTTGAGGAACATTTTTGAGAGGGTGGAAAAAAGGGACATATATCTGAGGTTTCAAGTGCCTGGCATTTGCTGTTTTTCCATTGTGGCTCAAAGCAGAAAATAATAATTTCCTCTACAAGGACAGGGCGTAATATTCAATATATAGAATGTAAATATGGCAGATTTAGCCAGGGCTAATTTTCATCTGTTGTTCCAAGCATTTAAGGGTCTTGCTCGAGGACACTCCGGCACCATTTCTGAAGGAACCAGGAACAAACCACCAATCCTCCAACTATGAAGTCTTACTTGAATTCAATACCTGTCAATTGTAAAGTGCTTTGAGTTGTTGTTAAACTAGACAAGTGCTATATAAGAACAAGTCCATTTACCATTTACCATAACCACAAAGATGGTGTGGCTCATAAGGCAGGGTTGTCGTCTAGTAAGTGGAAATGGTGGTTCGATCCCCAGCCTCTGCAGAAAGCATATTGAAGTGTCTTTGAGCGAGACATTGAACCCCTAACTGCTGCACACTGGCTGCGGTCACTGCTCTTATACAATAGGATAGGTTAAATGCATTGGACAAATTCCATTAGCCTTGGACGAGTGGCAAGAATAAAACCATTCTATTCTACTAGATGACCACACTACCTCCTGAGCTATGCTACCCTGATGGTTGAATTTGATAACACAAGGACACAAAAGGTTATGTTTCCCATTTTGGTTAATGCAGCATGGAGGTATTAACAATATGTCTCTAATTTCATGCTCACATTCTTATTGTTTTGATTTTTGTACAGTATGTTTTGCAAAAAACATAGACTTCTTATATCCCCCCCCAACTTTACCCCCCATGAATCTACAATGTCGCACTTGTGTTTTGAGTTTGCACGGTAACCAAAACACATCAAAGCTATGCTTCCTGTTCACCGTCAGTGGAGCAGCTCCAAGTTGTACATCTTAATGACATCAAAGGCTCGAGTCTTTGGAACATCGATTTTTTAGCTCTGGCTTTGGGAGAGACTTTCACAAGTCCACAAACATCAGATCGCTCGATCAGAGCGCGAGCAAATCTGACGTTATGTTATGTAACGGCAGCGGATATACATCGATGTAATACATTCCAATATGTGAACATGGAAACGGCAATTTTTATGGATGGGTTCAATGCTAACTCACAGATGGCCAATGCGGCACGTTTCTCTGGGCATACATCAGTCATGTGTGAGGCTGATGACAGCAAACCAAAATGTATGTAGTAAGACCAAGCCTGTGGGAAAGGATCTCTTTACAGTTGGTCATGAAACTTTGGAGTGGAGCCCTGAGCTACTGGCTTACGTCATAGCATGTGATGGATTTGCATTTGGCAAACCTCTCCACCAAGAGATGGTCAGTGTCTCCAGTCTTTCACACTTGAGACGGTAGTGGAGGGATGCTTGTTGTTCGCCAAACATATGCTGTCATCCTGAGTATTACAACACTCACCGCGAACGTTGTGACTCATTAGGCTGACGGATAACGAGTGGCAGTAACAATAATAGTAATCCTTTATAGTGGACCTCAGCAATGAAAGTTAAGCATGTGTGAACAAAATAACTCCACAGAAGTCACAGACTGAGGAGATATGCTGGGTATACTGGGAAGTATACTGTCTTGCTCAAGGGCACTTTG
>OMLC01056978.1:0-13491 GCA_900302585.1 Regalecus glesne
GATGCATGCTTCATCTCAGGACGTCGGTACCTGGTTGTTGTATATACTGTACTACAAACTGTTTTACTCTCGCTTGGAAAAGAAATAGTGTAAAGTTGCATAGTGGTTACATAAATAAGGGCTCTATTGTATGACTAAGGACAATTCTTGTGTTATAAAAGCATGAGTGTGAAAAATGTCCAATCAAAACATGTAGTGTACTTTCAAACTGGTGTTCCTTTGTACATCCACCATGTGCTTCCCCTGTTTAGGATTTAGTGCTCTCTGCTTGCTATACATGTCAAAGTTGAAAGCCAAAGAGCCTCGGACTGCTTCACCCTGGAGGGTTGGGAGTCTGGCCAGCGATGTCCGCTACGCCAAGCCTGGCTCTGATGCTGCATTTTCCAGTAATAACATCTATTTCAGTGGACTGTCCAAACCACTTTAAAACTGCAGACCCTGTAAGCTTTGTTTTACTGCCCCCAACATGACTGTTATGGATGTAATGCAGAAAAAAAATGACAAAATGATATTGCTCGGGACGCTTTACACATACCTTCACCTTTCCAGAATAATGTCTGCGTGGATTCTTATGAGAATTGTGTGCCTGTCTAAAAGTACTTTTGTGGTGACAGTCATGTCAATCTATATTTTTCTATGACTTTGAGACTCACTCGGAGACAAATTCATGGAGGCACGTGTGGCAACGTACTGTACAGATGTGATGCCTTGTAGGACTCCCCATGGTGTAAATGCAGGAGGGTGTCACAACACACCCCTGTCATTTTGACATGACCAGGTATAAAGATGTGATAGTCAAGAACATCTTACAATAGAAAAGCTTAAAGCCTTTATTTAAAAAAAATCTGAAAACAATCTTTTGCATATTGCATATTTTTCTTTTTTAAATATCACCTCAACATGGTGTGGAAGATGTGACGTGGGACAACAATTAGAGGCATTTCAAACAGTCTCATCATCTCACGCTAGGTTAATAAGTTGGGAATATACACTTGAAGAATCCTCTATACGGAAGCTCAACATACTATTCAACAACACAGCATTTTAACGGTTGAAGACATGCAGCTGTTCTAGGCAGCATTACAAAACTGTAAAGCCACCCCCCCAAAAAAAGAAATGCACTGAAAGTAATTCCACTGAAAAAGAGTGTGCATGTCAGTTATGAATTATTTTTAAAAGTAATAATTCTTTCCCCCCAATGGGGAAGTTTTTTCTTTATTTACTACAACACAAACTCTATCAAACCATTTTAATTAAAGTGGAAATGTTAAATATCTAAATGGGGCAGTTTGGGCTCATGATCTATCATCTCCTACGTTGGGCTTTTTTTAAATGCTTTTAATTTAGATCTGTTAAAAGGAAATGTGGTAGCTCACGTGTGTCAGGACATGATGAGTCAAAGGTCGCAGATTTGACCCATCTGTGGGATGTCAGGAAGGGCATCCAGCCTTAAGCCCCTCCCCTGACGTGCCATCTAGGTCCGTGTCCACCCCCATAAAGTGGAGACTAATCCTGACACATAAAACAGACTTTTCATTTAGGTTTGGTAAAATTGCTGCTCGCCCAGCTCAGAGATTAACTCATTACAATGACCTCGATGGGCTTGTAAAGCATTCGTGTCAAATTGTATGGAAGTCAATAAGTGTACCTACATGCGCAAAACTCCAGACAACGGTGCTTATTCTGGTTGTTTTCCCTGAATAAACCACTTTGTATGCATCCCCATCCTGGTCCTAAATATGATAGTCGGCTAGACACAAATTTAACGTCTTAGTGAAAATCTAAACTCTTATCACTAAGCTGCAGTAGCTTAGTGATAGAACACGCATGTCGGGAGATGATAAGCCAGGAGTCACAGGTTCGATCTCACTGTGGGGTCTCAGGAAGGGTATTCGGCCTTAATCCCCCATGCTCCAGTTGGTCTGTCTGCATCTGCACAATGCGGGGACTAATTGTGACATGTAAAACCTGACATTAGTGGAAACTGATCAAATGCATAAACGGAAAAACCACATGTCTCAGTAAATTATGATCAACATATGTTAACATTTTGTATATGTTTATCTTATCGTTTCAACGGAAAAAAATGTATATAGCTGCATCCCTTTTAAATAATGGGCCACTGTTGTGCATGTAAACAACTCAATGGGGGCTACCCTTCTTGATTATTTAGGTTAGACAAGAAAATGTAGTCCCATAATTTCATAACAGCACGTCAACATGTGGTTGACTGGTACATTGATGTGGAAGAAGTATATGCAGTAGTAGCCAATGATAACCCAATACAATAAATTAAAGTTTAAAACACAAGGTAGCTAATATTAAGGCTGAGCTTGGTGATGGTTATTTTCCACAATAAAGAGAATATGTAACATGTAAAACAGGAACTTCCAGAAGGCAACAAAGAGGAGGATACCAGAAACATTTTCAGCTTTCCATATAAAATCAGGATCTGGTCAGAACTTCTAAAGTGCAAAATTTCTACAGAACAATTTTAGGAAAACTAAAATTCCATTGCTTTTGAAAATTTCATGTTAGATCTATCCGAACTAACCAGACCCTTTAATGCTGTTTCATAGGAATAAAATACTAAACTCACATACACGTGGGTATGTGTGAGGACAGCTGTGATTTTCTTTACCTATTACCTATTGACTGTCATATTCACTTGTCTAAGGTGAGCAGAGCCTATGAAAAACAGCTTCCTAGATGATGTGTGCATGTTTTGTTCATCCACTGTCATCCAGTCATCATGACTTAGCTGCAGTGCCACATTGATTGCGGATATGATCCATTGGATGAGAGTTTCACAATGATGTCATGACTGCTGCTTGTTAGCTTCTTCTTCGTAAGCGTTTCCTGTTCCATTCTGGACATATGCTGAACCAGAGCCCAGGCCATACAAGTGCCCACAGTATTTCGCATCATCGATATGATCCTCAAAGAACATCTGTAAGAAAAAGAGAGGACATAAGCAATCATGGGCAGAAGTCCACCTCAACACCCTCCCATTCAAAGGTTTACTGGTGTCATAAAATGCATAGCAGTTTAAGGCTCTAGGGTGGGGTAATGTTCCAATTTGATCATTTCAGCTTCCGATAAGAACACAGCTCTGATTCTTATATTTATAAGAAAATAGCCTAGATATCTCAAAAGAAAATGACTTAAAATTCTTAGCAGATTTGAGTTGGTACAACTTAGTAAATTTGTTGCTCTCCTGAGGTTTCTCCCTGTTTTTCTGTTTTTTTAAAGTTTTTTTTTTAAAGGGAGTTATTTCCTATCTGACAAAAGGGCCTAAGGACATATAAATAATATCAATATAAATAAATAATAAATAAAATTGATGACATAAATTTTCAAGTATGATATAAAGGGATCTTTCACTTCATTATGACCCAAAATAGAGTTCAACAAAGAAAGCATACTGTCCTTCTGATTAAAGGAATTTCTAAACACATTTTTACATGAATAATAGCTGGATTTAAACAAGTATTTTATAAGTAATAAGAAACATTGTCATTGTCGGTTACAATGAAATTTGATCTCTGCATTTAACCCATCCTATTGCACAGGGTCCCGCAGTAGCTCATTAGTAGAACGTACACTTTGGGGATTGATAAGCCAGTGGCAGCGAGTCTGAACCCACTGTGGAGCATCAGGAAGAGCATCTGGCCTTAATCTCCATCTAAGTCTGTGTCCCTCCCCACAACATGGGGACTAATCATGACACACAAAATGAATCCCTTCATTGTATAGGAGCAGTGAGCCTATGCAGCACCGGGGGACCAACTTCGGTTCTTTTTCCTATTGACTTGGTCTGGGGCACAGACAGGAGTATTGACCCTAACATGCATGTCATTTTGATGGTAGGAGTAAACAGGAACACCTACAGGAAACCCACACAGACATGGGGAGAATATGAACATTCCACATGGAAATGAACTGGGACGGGATTCGAACACAGAACCTTGAACTTGCTGCGAGGCGACACTGCCAACGGCTGGGCCACCGTGATGCCAATAGCACGGCAAATCAATCAACATCAACAGTAGGACATCAATCATGTGTCTTACCTTCCTAATAGGAAGGCACCTAAACTTTTGAGAATGACTATAAAATCCACTTCATGACAAATCTCATCCCCACTTGGTAACATTAATTCACTCACTACATGCTCATCTGTCCCTTCAATGCAATGGTTAATAGTTTTTCCCTAGCAGGAGTCTTTTAGAATGAACCGGAGAAATTATAGCACTACAAAGTCATGTCTAAGAGAATTCTTTTAAACATATCTTCATCTCTATTATAGAAGTTGGACATCTGGAGCTGGTTTTACGGAATTTGGTGCATTCTTTCAAGTTTAAGATCACGCTGCCGTAAATGCTCCACCGTCAGTAATACTTCCTCCTTCACGAAATCATCTCACTGCTATAATCCGTTTGCTGTATCACTGTTTTCTTCAGTGAGGCTCAGCCATACAGTTAAGATGTTTGCTACGGTCTGCCATATCATAACTCTTCAACAGTCTACATACACACTGTGTTTACACAGGATTTAAGCAATGATGCAGACACAGTATTTACAGACTGCCAATACACTTTCAGGAGTCAATGAGCAGCATCACAAATCACACTTCACCAATGGTTTTGTGAATCTGTAATCAGTACTGATGAAAAATGTACAAGACTGAAGCAATAAAGTTCTCACTGTGTACTAGATTTCAGCAGAAATTGCTGTTCTCCTGGTCCGTGTCTTTCTCATAGCACCTAAATCTACCAGAACGCATTACTAAAGGTTCAACTTCAAGGTTTTTATTGTCATGGCCACAAACATGGAGACAAGTGTTGCAAGGCTATGAAATGATTTGGCTTAGGTCTGAACAGACGATGTATGATAAAATAATAATCTATAAAATGGCTGAACAATATGACCTAAGTAGACTGTGTGCACTCACGGTCCATAAAACCCTCTGCACTAGTACCGCAGGACGTCATTTCCACCATCAGAAAACTAGTCTGTCTAGTTAAGAGAATGGGGATGGGTTTTCGAACAGTGCTTAGAGTCGATTCGTGTATTAGAAACCCTACTAGGCTGTAATTTCACTCCTACTTCAGAGATGTAGAAACAATCAGGATTAACTGCAGGTGATATATCCCTGTTGCAGATATAGATGAAAATCGGTGAATTTTCCATTTAATGAATACCCGATAACCAACCTAAAGAGGGAAAATTAAGCCACAGCCCCTCTGATAACTATTCAATCTGACAACAGAGCGCTGAATGTTTCTCTTTTTCTCCAACATCAAGCATAGATGAAAGTGACGTAGTAAAGTGATTAGCATTGTGGCTTAATTAGAGGGATTTAAAACTTAAAGATGCATTTCTTTCCAGTAATACATCCACCAGTGCATGTAATCTCTTTCCAAAACCCAGAAAACGTACCTCTCGCATCTTGAAGAAAGCCATACCAGTGAGTAGAGAATCCGAGCCTGCCTGATGCTGAGGCCCAATCCTCTCCAGCTCCAGCTGCTCAGCTACTTCCTGTAGCCCGCCCTGCCAAACAAGTCAGTCACTCAAGTTCTTCTCTGCACATGGACACCACAGGAACATCTGGCTCAAAACAGACCATCTCATAACCCAAGATGTGAATCTATTCCAGCAAGGGTCAGATCCTTTATTCATGAATACTGTGAGGTGAGAGACTGGTTGTTAATTTACCTTGAGGTTTTTACAACTCTTCATGAGGTACTTGACATCATAGATTACAGGAAAGAACAGCCGAAGGATCTCAAAGAAATCAACCTCTTCCTCGGGCAGGTTAGCATTGGACAGAATCTTGATCAGGTATCCAAAGTCATAACCACTGTAGGAAATACACACACACACACATTTATAAAAATCCCCCCCAAAAAGATTGCCCCACTTAAATACACATATGTACTTTGGAAAACAAAATCAGCAACACTAGAAATACCCAAATTCCTTAATCTCATGGCCAGTTTATCTCTTCCTGTACCCATATCTACAATACTTCCCTGCACACACAACAGCAAATATCTTGTCTCCCAAAAATATGTTCCGCCAGCTCTCGTGATTATCTGTTCAAATATTTTTATCCTGAGGCCACAATGTCACTTCCAGACTTTAAAAAACTAATAAATAAAACCACATACATAAATGTCAGCCATGGATTATATCACTAGAAAGAGTAAAAAGCAGATGGCTACATAAAGAATCTAAGTGATGTCATGAATAATTATAATCAGAGTAAAAAGGAATAAATAAGAACTGCAAAAGATTTTTTTTTAAATCAGTGCATACAGACCCAGAAGGGTCTGGTTACCTATGATTTATAGCCTGGATTTGAGAAGGGATTTTAGAGCGGATGCTCTCTGATAATCGCAGGCTACTTTCTGACCCATTAGGTAGGAGATGCTATACCCACCTGGCTTAATAATTCTACAGATAAGGCTTCATTATGGATGTTGGATATGAAGCCATTAAGATAAAGGCACAAAAATAGCACTAAGCACTCAACACAACACACCTTTACTATGACAGTATTTACCCCAATGCTTTTTTTAATGCAGGGATTAAACATTAAATCATTCTTCTAAAACATGGATGTTTTTCTAGTAACCATCTGGATCTTTTACAGCGTAAACCACACTATTTTTTCTCATAAAACTAGAACTAAGGACAAAAGGGAAAATATATCTTGTTATTTTGGTCATATTATTGACCAACTATCAGCTTTTGAGTTGCATTGAAGTATACGCCCCTGTGCATTTACACCCTAACTCCTACTCTCAGTTGAGTGCACAGTCCATTTTCAAAGGAGAGGCCAGCCACGTAGTCATGTGACAGCCTATGAAACCAGAATGAATACATGAGATTTCCGCACCACCTGAATAGAGGGACAGGCTTTTCTTAAATGGCCTATTCAACTAGATTTGACTGGAACTGTTCTCTCTATCTGGTTAACTCACTGACAAGAAAAAAAAAAGTGGAGAGAAAAACATCTACTTGTCCAAAACAGTGGGAGCATAGAGACACTAAATCATATCATGCTTGAAAAGCCTAATGTTGGCAGAAAGGCATCATTTTCATTCTCCATATCGTTTTTCTAATATTATATGCGACAGAATATAAAATCTAGTCAAGTTTCTCCAGTCAAAGGTTGAGATTTCCAGTATCTTTGTCTGAAGCTTTTTTAAAAAGATCACTCATCATTCTGAAACTTAACTAAGCAATAGTTTTAATATTAGCCGTAAAAAATTATATTCTTGTCAAGGATTGTTTATACTGTCGAAGTCAAAGCCTGTCTCCAGTTAACAATAACTGTAGATTGAGGTATTGATTGTAAGTGTAAAAAATAATGCAGCTTTGCTGTACTCCATATTGTTTTGGTTTTCTACAACTTTCACTTCGGAATTTCCAATTTACCTTTAAATTTTTAATTTTTTCCACTATAAACACTTGATCAGTGCTGATAAAAGGCAAAGAAACAACCCAAAGACATTATGAGCAAATTTCAGGTAAATTGTCTCGAGCCATGCTCAATAATCCAGGTCTAGAACTTTTGACTCATTTTGGCAAAGACTGCCTTAAAATTGTATGCGAGTACAAGCGAGCAGCGTGTAAGGAGGCTGACTCCAGCAGACTACGGCAACCACCTGAGATTCAGCTTCAGATGCAGACAGAGCAGTATCACAAATCTTCTGTTAAGGGCCACCGAGCTGACAAGATCCTCAAGAAGGCACCAAGCCAGTTGTTAAACGAGCAGGTCAGATGAACTAATTTTATTATCGACGCTTTGAAAGCCAGAGGAGAAAATCCAAACCAGACTTGGGTCATGTCTAGATGAGACCACTTTCCAATAGGTGATTGAGTTCATGGAGAAGGCTCATCTAGCAAAACACAGAAAGTTGAAAACCAGGCATCAAAAATAGAAAGAAAGCCACTTTATGCCATCATATTCTTACAATGAATTCTATTCTTACAATGAAATTCATCTTTTGCATGTTGTTATTGTATAGGAGCAGTGGGTAGCTGCACCCCCTGGGGACCAGCTCAAGTTCTTCTTCCTATCTGCTTGGTCAGGAACGCGAGCAGGAGCATTAACCCTAACATGCATGCTTTTTGATGGTGGGAGGAAACCAGAGTATCTGGAGGAAACCAACGCATACAAAGGAAGAACATGGAAACTCATCACAGAGAGGACCTGGGACAGAATTTGAACCCATGACCTTCTCGCTGTGAGGCAGCAGCACTAACCACTGCACCACCAAAAGAAGTTCAACTGGGTTCACGCCAGAGGCATCAGCAGACAACGGACAGCACCCTCAATGGCTGACAGAGATGGGCACCAGACACACATGCCAGTGATATGGACAAGTGGGTGAATAATCCATCTGACAGACAACTCACCCAAGTGGAGAAAGACATCCTTACTAAGGGGCTGAATTTCGATTTCATGCCAAGGCAAATCCCGATAGTGGAACAGATCACCGCCCCAGAATTGGCAATCCATAACAACAACATCATGGACCCGGAGGTGGAGCAACTGCAGACACGGGCTTCAGCCTGTCCCAGCAATGCAAAGCTGACAGCGTCCAACATCAGTAGATATGAGAGGAATGCACTCACAACTCTCAGTAAGGACCAGTGCATCATTGTCCTTCTGGTGGACAAAGGCATATGCACTGTTTCATGAAGCCAGACACACCATCATAATAAAGTTATGATGTTACTTAGCGACATAAATACTTATACGCCCCTAAAGCAAGATCTAGGTAGTGGTTACACGAAAAAAGTGATAGAATTTTGCATTACAGATTATACCTAGGAGAAGCTATGCGTGTGGTTTGCCTAAAATACAGGAACAGGATGTGGCATTATGGCCTACTGTTTTTATGATTAACTCCGTTACCTAGGACATCTTGAAGTTTCTGGCATCTGTTCTTAAAGTGTTGGAAAGTTACCTTTTTTGGTCATTGTATTCTTACAATTAAACCTGTCCTCTGCATTTAACCCATCCCATCAGCAATCAACATCACCTTCAGAAAGCCATGGATTTTGTGAATAATGTGAGGGACATCAATATGGAAGTGGATGAAACAATGGTTGCTTATGATGTTATATCTCTCTTCACATGTGTTGCTAGTGATGAAGCAGTGGAGGTGGTCTATATGAAAATACAGGATGACCCCACCCATAGCAATAGGACCACCCTTTACACTGACCAAGTATGTCTGCTCCTGAAGCTGTTTCTTCAGTCCACAGAAATCACATATGGGGGCCAGTTCTATAGGAAGAAGCATGGGTGTGCTATGGGTTCCTCAGTTTAATCAAGAGTGGCCAACTAGACTGGAGGAAGTGGAAAAGAGGGCTCTGGTGTCCTATCCTAGGACACCTCCTAGCCATTGGTTCAGATTTGTGGACGACACCTGGATTAAAATTTAATGTCAGGATGTACTACAATTCACTGACCACATTGACTGTGGACACATCAAGTTTGCCAGTGAGGATGTAAAAATGACAAGTTAGCCTTTGTAGACTGTAAAATTACAGCTGGTGATGTGGGAAATTTGATTCTTGTTTACTGTGAACCCACACACATCTGATTGCTGATGTTTACCATAAACCAAAACATACTGATCAGTATTTGAGTTTGACTCTCATCATCCACTGGAGCAAACACTTAGAGTCACGAGAATGCTCTAAAACCTAGCTGACAACAACCCTACCAACTGGTAGGGTTGTTGAGGTGAGGAATGTTGGGTGAAACTATACATTCGTCATGATCCCCTGAAGACACCAGCAGTGAGAAGGTGAAGAGAGTCTTCAAGTCCAAGTGTATTAAAGGACTTTCATGATAGTGTTGGCCTTCCCCATCCACCATAGGGGTTTACAACAGTGGGACCTTAAGAGTAAAAGGAGTAGGACATACCAAAAAAAAGGGGGGGCAGTTTTTTTTACCCCCCCCCAATTTAAATTCTAAAATCTTTTTAATCTCATTTTACGTACTTTATCAAGGGCTGAAAAACCACTTTGAGTTCCACAAAAATCTAAAAATACTAAAAAATACCTGTGGAAGGACAGCCATTTGACACCCTCACAGAGAACCACCCCTGACGTCATCAGCAGCTCTGCAAAGTACAGTGTCTCAATGCCTTCATCCTCATGCTTCTTGAACTGAATCCCTGAAGTCGTTAGGAGCTCAATGGAGTCCTGTGCATACATGTCCTCTCTGGTGGCGAAGAAACAGAACTGGTTCTAAAATGCAGTCTTACTGACAACTAGCAACCATTCACAGCAGCCATGCAAGTTCCCAAAAGCATGAAAATGATTAAAGTTTGTTGAATTCTGCCTGTTGTAAGTGTTATATTCAGAAAAAACTCCAAAGTGATTAAACTAAACCCAAGACATACTACAGAGAAAAAAGCCAGGACTGCTATTGGAATTTGGGAGGGATATATATGCTTATAGTATACAGTAAACAGACTTCTCGAATACTAATTAATTGTGAAGCATGATTCAGCAAATATGCTTATCCTTCTGGTTTGGCCTTTTTATTGGATATAAATATTCAATCACAGCACTAAGCTAGTCACGTTTAATGAATTTATTTGCATGCAGAAATATTTGCTACACTTGTAACATTTGTAATATTTTGTTCCAGAGTTGTCAAAAAGGAAAGGTCTGAATGCAAGTTTAGATAATTCAGTCTTAACTTGTGTGTATAGGTGTGTTTTTGGGGAAGAGCTAAGTTTGGTTCCAAGATCCTGATTTGTTTTTGAGACACTTCTAAGATTAGTTCTAGTTAGTGTTGAAGACAGAAATAAATCCCCATGACTGCATATTTATATCTTTAAATGTACCTACAATTAAGATGTTATCTATTTACAAGTTCTATCTCTTTTGGGGGGAGCGATGAAGCAATAACACCAGCATTGGAATTTTGTTTTTTTCAAACTCTGAGGGCTTCAACAGCAGAGTGCAATGGCTAGAGATGGTTTTTACCACACGTCAAAATAATCAAAAGACACAAGAAAGTGACCTTACGTGAGGTTAAACTTGAAATTGAACTGCCATGTTGAAGTTCCAGGTGGATATTCACCCTGTTCATTCATAAATGTGAGGCCCAGCTGGATAATCTTCAACAAATCTACATTGCAACGCAGTAACTGGTATTGATAGTCGGCATTACTTCTGAACTCTCCAATGGGTCTCGCAACTACACCTGGAAACTCTGTGTCCTGTGAACAAAACAAATCCAGCGAGACTTATTGTCATACAAAGGAAATGAAATATGTTTTGTAACAGGTGATGTCATCAAGACAATAGAACCTGACAACACACAGATGCAACAGTAGGAATACAATATTGACAACAAAACCCGTTATGCTGAAAGGAAGGTTAGGTGTACAGAACAGTATGTCCATTACATTATCCCATGTATGAATTAATATGAGTCCTGTATATCCCATCACTCCATGATTGCTCACCATAGCAATATAGTTGTATTTTCGAATAACATGACGGATCCTCTTCAGCTCCTCATCCAGGTTGTTGGCCCAAACCTCACATATTCTTTGGCTGTGATCCACAGTAGCTGCGGGCATAGTGCCACTTCTACATACAAAGCAGTAAATAGACAGAGAACACTTTCCCTTCTGAAATCGCTTCTCGGCCTTTAGGCTGAGTTCGATTATTTAAAAAAAAACACCTTAAAGCAAACAGTGGAATCTTGGTACTCACATGGCACTATAGCTTATGACATGTCAATGAGTTTTCAACAGTTTAAAAGTAATTTCCAGATTTGTGACCATTGATGGGGAAAAAACAAAATGAAGCCAAATGCAGTGAATGCATAGTAGTCACCGTAGGACATGCTGGTCCATTTAATATTATCTGGGTAATTGGTCGGTCGATTTAATACTACCCACACGG
Source organism: Regalecus glesne (assembly GCA_900302585.1). NCBI lineage: Eukaryota > Metazoa > Chordata > Actinopteri > Lampriformes > Regalecidae > Regalecus > Regalecus glesne. The sequence goes on from OMLC01056978.1 coordinate 11,956, forward strand.
GCAACAATAACTGGTTAGCCACGGAATTCGACGTATAACTATGTTAGTTTACTTAGCTGCTCACGTTAGCCCTACACTACTAGCGACTCTCAGCTGCACTTAGGGCAAGCTAGGTGGATTCGAGCAATTAGCAGGGTAAAGAACTAGCATTAGTTGACATGTGCATAATGGTAAGAGCGAACCAGTGTATGTGACTAAGGAGACTTTTTTTGACAGAATATCCCAGGAAAAGTTGACAGCTAGCCCGTTATCCAAACGGGGAGAAACGTGCAGGCATGCAGGAAGCAAGTTAGCAGCAACACCACCAGAGCGGAGGCACCATGGACACCACAAAGCTAAATAGGCTTTATTTACCTTACCGTTCCCCAAGATGAATGGGTATGTATGAACGATTACTATTTCAAAACGACAAGTCTGATTCCAGCTTTCTTGTGTTAGGGGCTTTTACTAACTTTTAAATAGTTTGATATTCAGTATCGTTATCAGCCTGCAGCTGCCATCATAGCTGAGCCCATATTACAACGTCTCTACGTCAGATGAAAATGCGTCTATGCGTATGTCCCGAATGACATTTGTCCACTCCTGCATCCCGTATTTACAATCCAACGTGGATTGGATGTGAGGTTTATATATACGTTTCACGATTAGTCCCCCACATTGTGGGGGTTGATACGGACTTGGAGGAAGCGTGGGGGAGTGAGAGCCGGATGATATTCCTGACGCCCCGTGGTGGGATCGAACCTGCGACATCTACTGCTGAACTACTTTGGAGAAACAATAGGAAGAGACATCAGGGATAGGTATGCAATTTACAGCATAAATTACTAGGAGAGGATTACAGAATGATTACAATATATAATGACAATAGCAATCGTCATCATCGTGTCCTTTATAGAGGCAGTGCATATGAATAATTGAAATATAAATACTCCAGACTTTGTCACCAATGTCATTTTTATCACATGAAGAATGTATGAAGTGTCCTTGAGAAGGAATATAGGGTGATTGATTGATTTTAATAAAATGCTATAAAAACAGTGCAATGCGTTAAACAATGTGGCAGTTAAGTTTTCATGTTTTGGACCAGAAGTTGAAACCTTAGATACAGTTGAATTACTCCACTGGGTGGCATAAAAAGCCACAAAAACAGACATCTCACCGTGGAAAAAGTCAATTTTAAGGAGTTACACCTAATGTAAAATGGTCAATTACAGGACTCAAGTGTTCCATAATACAACAGCAATATTTCTCTGAAAAGGATACAAGTAGCAGAAATGGGTTTCATCAGGAGGATGGCTGACATCCCCCTTAGTAATAGGGTGAGAAGTTCAGTCATCTGTGATGAAGTTGGAGTAGAGTCGTTAGTCCTTTATATAGAAAGCAGCTTTTGGATCTAACAAGGATGCTGCCTGGTCATATCACTAGCGAGGACTTCCAAACGTGTCTTTCTGGGAGAAGGGCACAGGGTAGACAGGGGACCAGGTAGAGGTATTATATCTCCACCCTGGTCTGGGATTGCTTCAGCCCCCCCCCCCC
>OMLC01056980.1:0-10602 GCA_900302585.1 Regalecus glesne
ACAAAACTATATAAAAAGACATAAAACTAAAATTTAATAAACATAACTGAAATATAGAAAAAATATATACACTAAGATATGAAAACTTTTAATGACATATCTAAGCAAGCAGTCAAACACACACACACACACACAAACACACCAACACACACACACAACAACATCAACAATGCACCTGTGGGCCTGAATGCAGGGTGATGTGACTAACAACATAAAGTGGAGATGCCCTAACAGAGGAACGTGAAATGTCGAGGCTCACTGTTGACCGATGAAATTTGATTATTTTTTACAACAAAGCATCTACAGAACATGGCAGAAAGGCAAAAGAGAGTCAGGTGTGAGGGCAGATGGACAAACATGTGTATACACACACAAACTGTGGAGTCAGCAGCAAACAGGAAGGCTTTCTGTTCATATATCCCCTCAGAGTATTCTTAGTTGTATTTCCCCCTTCAGCTTCCCCTTTTTTCCTGGCACAGGCCTCATGCCCTCTACTAACCTATCTGTGAGTGCCCTTTCCCATCAGTCCAGGCTGCATGTCTTAGATTTGGCTGCATGGATATGTCTCACTTGACAAGCCATGCCTTCATGTCATGTGCTCCACATCTTATCCTTACTGTGTGTATGTGTGTGTGTATGAGAAAGAGAGAGAGAAAAAGAAAGAAAGAAAGAGAGAGAGAGAGAGTTCCCTAGCATGCATGTGTACATCCCTGTGTGTGTCTCCTATTAACCATGCTACATCCCCAGGTGACATGCGCCTTCTCCATGACACACACTCATCTGTGATGAGGCGCAGCACTGTAAACATTTACATGAGCCTTGCTCCACATGTCTAGAGAGGGAGCGGTCACTGTTGTGGTGGCGCTAAGACAGGGGGGGCATGCAAATTCCATTCAGGACCTGGGCCGGCCATGGTTTGAACACAGGACCTTCTTGGTCTAAGCCAACAGCACTAACCAGAAAACAGTATGACGTTCCTCACAAGATGAGACATAGGAAGTTTTAACCTGGCAGGGGGCTAAAATGGCAATGAGCCAGTGGGATTAAGGAGTTATCTGCAAAATAGCTCCTTAGTGTGACCACAGCAGAGGAAATTAAAGGTGACATCACCCGTTTATGAGGGTTCGACTGTTAAAACAGGGGGGGATGAGGAGAGGACATCATCCTCAGGTCTTACAGAACGGTGGGGGCACGTTGACTCTCATGGCTCATTGAAGCTACACTGGCGTTCTCCTTTCCCTGGTCTGTTCGTACGCGTAGAGACAAAACAAGACGCCTGGCCCAGGATGAGAGGAACCCGGGAGCTTTGGTGACGGAGCTGCGTTCCAGAATGCGTGACGGCATCTTCTCTCCTAGAACGGGGTCAGTCTAAACACAGCCGAGTAAGACATGGAGAGCAGTGCTGCATGTTGTAGTGTCAGGGTAAATCATTCACCATGATGGAGCAATTTTCATACGCAGATAATATGAATCTTTGCTGAGGGAACGCCCGGACCTGTAACCTGGCGTGTACGTGCGTGTCACGTCGAGACTAAACTCTTAAACATCGGATAAGAACAATGTCAACGTGGTGGCCAATCACCTGGAGGACAATTAGCAAGTTTACACAGTTATATTTCACGGCGATCTCGTCCATGTTTTCATGCATGTTTTGTTCCGTCATCTTGCTAACTGGTTGATGACGTACCTTTTATGCGACTGTGCGGTTGTTTATCGATGAGAACGAGTAGAGCTTTTCCTTGCTCTCCAATACAGAAGGAAAACTCAGTCTCCTTTTCTTACACTATTCCTATATCAGGGTATTTTTATGTGTTTAAAGAAATTCTCCTGGGGTTCTTTTAAATTGCTATAATACCAGATGTATATTTTCAAATCATACCGATAACTTTCCTATCTGCCATCTTTGTTAAGTGTCCTCCAGTTCTCGCGATATCTCGTGAACTCTGTCCAATCAGCGACGCTACAGGAACAATACAAAAAAACATGGCGGCGGTGGGTTGGCGGTAGAGTGTGTGCTTCGGGAACTGCCAAGCTAGATGTTGACCCCCAGGCTTCAGTAAGACCATCCGTCCTTTAACCCCCCCAAAAAACTAACCAAAAAAACAACCACAACGTGGGGACTGATTGGAACATGTAAAGATGGAGCTCTCATAGTCTCCTGAGAAGTTATTTCCAGGTATGTTGTACCATGTGACAAGTATGGTTTGAATGATGATGTCCGTGATAAATGGCACACCGTATACATTAGAAACAGAAACGTGCAAGGCAACGTTCTTATTCCCTTTGGTGCAGAGACACATCAACAGTCGAACACAGTGAATAACATGAAATATTTGAGGACAATGGGCCTGCAACAGAGGCTCTCCATGGGAGGAGTCAATTGTTTAAGTGCTCTATGTGTTCGTGTGTTTCTTTATTCTTTAGGACAACTTGGGAATCGCCATCACCGCCTGAGCTGGAGTTCTGCAGCCGGAAGGCTATCATGTGACGAATTCAAATATATAACACTCTTAAGTGAATATCACTTGTTTCTGGATTACTAAAGAGAGCACAGTTGAAATGGCAGTCATCAGGTCTGTATTTGGTGGACATACATTTATTAGGAAGTGTTTTCGCTGTGGTACTGCTCCCTGACTTGATTTCATGTTGCCACAACTCCGTCATATGTTATCTGTGCAACGGCCACATCTACATAGTATGCACTTAGTCATAGAGGGGTGTACTCCCTGTATGGGCTTGTATGCAAACAAACACATTCCAGATGCATTCTCTCTTTCTCTTTCTTTCTCTCTCTCTCTCTCTCCCACACACACACACACACACACAAGACCAAAGTTCACTATAGTAACCATCACGTAAACTGATTTCAAGTCAGATTTGGGGGATAAAAATGGCAAATTGCATTTTGATGTTGGACCAAAGTGTTCGAGAATACCACTTGAGGTTAAGCCGCCTGTGCTCATGACCCATTCAAATTGACTGTAGTCCGCTTGGTTATTAGATTGATCCATTAAACTGTTAAGCTATAAAGTGATTCAGATCCCCTGCTTACTCAAAACAATTAAAAAGGAGTCATCCTCATTTCCTATGCCAGGGGGATTATAGCATGCTCGCTGTGGGTTACAGCCATGAAATGTGTACATGCAAGTCTTGTGCAATCTGAACTGTTCACAAAGTTCTTCTTTCAGCTTGTTCCGTTTCCCATGGGTCGCCACAGAGGATTTTATGGTTTCTATTAGTGCCGTGTATGGTGGCCTCAATCGACCCAGTGGGGTCCTGTCAATCAACATACTGATCCGGAATGTTACGTGGGACACCCGTCCTGACACAACCTCTGACCCTATGGATGGGAGCACAGGTTAAGTGCTGGATGCCATCCCAGCATTCACGGACTTGCACCCATGCCTGTCACCTAAGATAAAGCAGCACACATTATGCCCTCATCATAAAACTAGCAGCCCAGCTGTCGACTATAATTTTGATAAGATAGTCTCATGCATGGCTTTATGAGTAAGCACCTCATCCTCATCACAGAGTACAGTGGCTGGCTGTATTCCTGGTACGATGGTGTGTGTGTAGTTTTATGTTGGAGGATTTCCAATAATATCTAAAGGTTCCATAGATGATGATGATGATAATACTAATGATTATAATAATGTCAGTGTATAGGGACAGTACACATTAATGCACATTTAGATTGTAAATATGATAGATTTCACCTCCAGCCTCATTTTTGTCTGTTTTCTGATGCAGTTAGGGATTCAGTGTCCTACCCAAGGACACTTAAACGTGCTTGCTGAAGGAACTGGGATCAATACTACCAATCTTCCAGTTACTAGATGCCCCCCATATGAGGGCACATTCATATACATATATATATTTATTTAGGGCAGCCAAATCTTCCCCAAGACAATCCTCTGAAATTCAAAACCCTTGTGTGAGTCTTGGGCCCGGTAGTTTGTGATTAAAGCTTCAGTGACGGGTACGGCGCGTCAGTCAGTGAGGGGGGGCGATAGAGAGGAGCCTTAAACCCACAAACACACGCACACACTCAGTCGATCGGGCTGCATCAGAGTCGCAACGCACAGACCGCCGGACTGTTAACGGTGAATGGAGCAGACCCTGGGGGTGGAACAACAACAGCAACATCTGGATGCTTTGCGGCATATTTGAAGCGTTTGTGCGTCCATTCTCTTGTGCCGCATCGCGGTGAAACATCTCGACACGGGGGATTTTTGCCCCCACCTGGTGTTGCAGCATAACCGAGTTGTCATCACCCACCGCCGGGCTCGCCGTGTCGAGTCATCCCTGGACGAGCCGCCTGGAGGACTGCGATCGAGGATTACATCGGTTTCGTTGCCACACGGGAACCTCGCAGACCCGGGGCGGAGGTGGGAAGAGTGAGATGGAGGGGGGAGTATGTCCTAGGACCAGATTCGAGTTTATTGCAGATGACGAAATTGCCTAGTTTCAAGTGAGACGGTCGCCAGACGCTACAGACCAGGACAGCGAGTTGAGAGCTGCCGGATCTTCCACACCAGCGAGCTGACTTAGCTGCTTCTCGACAGGCTGGAGGTATCGTTCAGCTCCCCCGTTCACACACACACACACACAAACACGGCGTTTCTCCTGTCCGTCTGCTAGCATAGGGGTGTTACTAGAAACGTTAAACTCCACTTTATTTCACACGGAGTGTTCGTGTTCTGAAGCCACCAGCTGTGGCATGAATGTGACGCACTCTCCTCGGCGCTCCGTTCCCGGAGAGGAGCCGCGTTACACGGGAGTTGGAGCGGCTCGGCGGCCAAGTTTTCCCCCGTCCTCATGTCGGCGGGGTACATCGCGCCAGTGCGGTGCTAGGAGGTGATGGGAGGCTTTTGTGTTCCGGTGAAACGAACGACACTTCTTGATCCTACGTGTTTATCGCCTCGCTGCTCCCCACAGGCAGTGCTGGCTAGCGCGGCAAATTCGGCTGCAGCTGTGTCGCCGAGCTCTCTCCCGCCTCATGAGTCCCGTCGGCCGGTGAAGTAGCTTCATCCTCCCCCTCAGTCATCCTCACTATCACTCTAGACCGATGGGTGCCGTACAGGGGACTGTCAGTCCGGGGGAACACTAATGAATGACAAGGGATCTCTCATTCTTCCACCCGTGTCCATTTAAATCCCGTTTAAACGGGCTTGGGTTTTTCCAAATCCCACGACTCTCTGAGTTAACCCTCTGCTCCATCAAGCGTTGTCGCGGACTCGGTCAGAGAGCAGCTGGTGATGGCGGCCTCATTTTACCCCCATTTCTCCCGTTTATTGGTAAAATAACTTGACGCACCGTATGAACGCGGTCGAACCCGCCACCCTTTTGAACCGCCACACCGGACCCATCAGGTCGCATTCACTTAAGCCGTTTAGGACACCGCCTCTATTCCAGACCAACACGTCGAGTCAATATCACTTGTATGCAGGTTTTCATCTTCATTTTTATGTCTATCGGCTCCTCAAACCTAACAAACAGACGACGAGAGAGGTAAGCTAGTTTCGATAAGCTAACCCTAGCTAGCTGTACTGCGGTGGGTTTGTTATGGTCGTTTCAGGCCACACACGGCAGTGATAAGCACCGCTGTCCACTGTGATAGAGATCAGAGAGATCATTGTCGTCATTATTATATTCCTTTCAACTGTTTTGCTAATCTACCACCTTTTGTGAGGGATACGGTAACAAAGCAGAGACCGTTATCAACGTAGAAGTGAGTTTGACTGCTGTCACGTAGCTTGGGTTCACCAGCCTCTCCGTCCCGTTAACCGGTAGCAAACCGGTTTGAAACCGAGGCGTCTGAGTGGTTATTCGTGAATGCTGATGTAGCGACCACAGTGGATGTAACATGAGGCAGCCACACGGCCCCTAGTGGAGCGGTGGTCACTCCAGAAGACGATCTCACAGGCAGGGGGAAGTGTGGTCGTGGTGGAGTGAGTTGTCCCTCCGAGGCGCTCTATGGATGACGATGCTAACCGATGTGACGCGTCGTAGCTGCGCCTGGAGATGCTTCGTCTGGTCTGCATGGATGGAGACGACTCGTTCTCATCTGGCTGTTTGGTGTTTTGGTGGTGTTAATGAACTAATCATCAATCAACTAATAGTCTGACGAGCCAGCTGTGACCTACCTAATGGCTTCTCTCACTGGCAGTTTGAGAGAATAGCGGGGCGGCTGAAGGCCCAGAAATGTGATGCAAACCCAGTCCTGAGGGGTAACTGAAGAGCCAGAGTTGTGCAACAAGCCCCTAGTATGGTTTTGATGAAGTGCACTGTAGTCTGACAAAGCAGAGGCTGCGGGTTTGAACCCACCGCGCAGCATCTCAGGAAGGGCATCCGGTCTCAGTCCCCCATTGAAGTCCCTGCTGACCTCCCTGTAAAATGGACCTCTCATCATAGTTTGAAGTGTAATTCGCTTGAAGACTGCAAAACTGCTTTTGTTCTCTGTGAGTAGCTCTCTCTCTCTCTCTCTCTCCACTTCTATTTCACATTTCTCATGTCAAGTTGCTGAATTGCCACAGAACAGCCTGACCTTGAGGTCAGTCTGACTGCAGTGACTTGGGGCTAAATTTGGAACGTGGAACAATTAGGAACACAGTCCCTGCACTGGCTGTGCGGAGTGGGGGTTAAATTGAGATGAGTGGGTCGGGAATCTCTTCTGTTCATGGGGGGGTTCATGTGACGTTTAAGTTTTAAACGTGGTCCAGTTGAACATGTTTTTATAGCTGGAATGTGATAGTCGGTCTATAGCAGCGGTGGGCGAACGTTTGTTTTCAAAGGTCCCATGAGCTGAAAACTGTATTTTCATTCTTGATCTGTTCATCCACATTTGTTTTAAATCTCTAGCATGTCGTGTTCTAGAAATACCCCCACCCCAAAAGACCCTCTTGTGTTGATAAGAATTTGTTTTTCTTAGAAAGGTCCATTTTTACATGCCACTGTTAGTCTCTATGTGGTGGGGGTGGACATGAAGCTTGGAGGATTAAGGCCGGATGCCCTTCCTGACTCACTGTGGTGGGATCAAACCCATGACGCCTGTCTGCTAATTAACATGTCCAATTAATTGGAAGCGGGTTTGACGATGTTTTGATTACAGTATGTTAGCTTCCTGTTTGACTCATCCTTGTCCGTCTCTTTCTTTTCCTTTAGTGACTGAAACTGAATCAGACCGAGCCAGGTGAGAGAGGCCGTACCAGACAAGGCCAAGGACCTCATCCGTGCATCCCACCTTCACTTAAAGGCAAGTCTGTTTGCAGTCACAACACAATTGCTGGCTTCTGAGCTCAGTTGTGGCAGATCGGATTCTGAACATATTTGTCCTTATCAGGTTTTGGGTGGTGCTGTTGCCTTGCCAGATCTCCAGTCCTTCCATGTCGTCGTGGTCTGTCTCTGGATGTCTGAAGCAGGATGGACGCAGGTGTTGATTTGACGATAGTCATCGTGTTGCAGCACTCCCCCTTCCCTTCATCAGACTCCTCCCTCTTATTCCTCACCTCCTCATCCCCAACTGTCTTTAAGAAAAAGACCCTCCCACATTTCTGGGGGTCCTCTGCCCCTGAGCGCTGCAAAGAAAGGCCCTATAGAGACTGTGGTATTGTGCTATTGAATCGACATACCTTGTGAAGCAAAAGGAGGTTCTGACAAATCATTGTTAACGGACTCCAGAGTGACAAGAAGTCAAAGAGGATTGATTCATCTGATCAGCTTGACATACCCAGGTGGTTGTTTTTTTGCTCCCTATCCACTTCCCCTTGATTTTACTTGGAAGTGAGAAGACTTCCTCTTCGCAAAGGAAGCTTTCTGACTGAGCTCTACACTTAGAACACGCGTGCACACAAACATATGTGTATTGATAACAAATCACCTGGTCTGATCATCCACATCAGAGATTCTTCTTTGAGATTATTTATACTTTTTCGTTTTTACTTTTGAATTCCCTTTTTTGTTGTGAACCTTTGAAAGCCATGTCAGAGAGCAATAGCAGCAGCAAAGTGGTGAAATTCCTCACCCCAGCTCTGCCTCAACCCTCCCCCTCATCCTCTTCATCCCCACAGACTCCCCACAAGAATGTGAACGGTTCCGCCAGTTCGGACTCTCAGCTGGTGGACATGCTTGGTGGCCAGCCTGATGTCCGGCGCAGGCGCCACACGATGGACAGGGATTCTAAAACAGCCGAGCACCGTTTTTTCCGGCGCAGCGTCATCTGTGATTCCAATGCCACGGCTTTGGACCTGCCCAGCAAGGCGACCGTGATACTCACTTCACCTCCAGATTGCCAAGGGTCTCCCGTCCCCTTCCCTCCCCAGCCCTCAGGGCTGAGACCTGAGGCAGAGGGCACAGAGTATAGGGAGCCACTTGGAGCTTCCTCTTTGCAAAGCACCACTCTTGAACTGTGTCATGATGATGTTGCCACCAAAGGGCATCTAGGAGAAGTGGGGGAAAGTATAGGAGTTAGTGGTATCACCATTACCACCACAGCTGCTAGTGTTACTGGCCTCAGTGCAGATGGAGCAGTCGAGGAGCAAAGCTTGATGGTATATGATGTTGCTAATAAGACTGCAGGCATGCAGCTTGATGTCACATCACTCCCTGCTGGCCAGGAGGACAGACGGCAGGTGTCCAAAGAAAGGAAGATGGTAGAATCCTCAGAGGAATGTAGCAGCAGCACAAGCCCTACGGATGAGAAGGAGAGAGAGGTGGAGGAGGAGAGGGAGCTTGCAAAGGCACGGGCAGAGCAGAGAGAAGCTGAGAAACGGGTGCAAGATGACATAGAGGAGGTGGAGACAAAAGCAGTAGGGACCTCGCCGGATGGCCGTTTCCTGAAGTTTGACATCGAGATTGGCCGTGGCTCCTTCAAGACGGTGTACAAGGGACTGGACACTGAGACTACGGTGGAGGTAGCTTGGTGTGAACTACAGGTAGGTCCTAGCTCATGATACAAATATCTCTTAAACACTCACACTCTTTTCCTTTTGTGTACCGTCCCAGGGCCTGGTTTAAAGCTTATAATGAGGCAGTCTCTGGGATATGACTGAAGTAATTGGTTTGAGGCACCAGAGTTTAACCTATCTCATCCAGTCGTATCTTCTGTTTAACCTGCGAGACATCAACTACTTGTTAACTCGGGTAGTTTCTTGTGAGTTCAGTTTATAGGATATGGTTGTGATCTGATTATAATCTAGTTCAAGGGCAGATTACATTTATAACGTGGCATAAAGTCTGGGGCATGGATATGTAGGAACCATTTTCTTTTAAGCAATAAGGGCAGATGATTCATGTCTTTCTGAAAAAGAATGGCAACATTGACCATAGATTCCTATTCTCCCGTCTCACTGCATGAAGATGACCTATGACTGAGAGATGCTGCAAATTTCATTTTGTATTTCCTAGCTATTTTTGAGCTGTTTGGATTGGAAGTCACCAGTTTCGCTTTTCACGTTTTGGTTTCGGCATGAGGAGGATTTGGTGTCTCGGATTAGCATCACCATTTTATCGACCTATTCAGAGCAGCATTGGGTGATAGAGGGTCTTGAGGCAATAACAGCTGAACATTATCTTGAGGGATCTGTCTCGAGTGGTTGCTTGATGGCGTCGGCTAGGAAGAAAGAGTTTGTCAAGATCTTCCATTTAACTCCATTCTCAAACCGCAGGTGAGGCACTTGTGTGCTGTTTGGTAGCAATTCACCTTTCTTGCACACTTGGTTAAACCACAGTGTCCCTTGCAGCCTTGGTTTCCTGTGATTCCTGTGAACAGATGTTTGTAATGTGTCAGATGAATATTGCTACAAGTAGAATAAATTGGTCAAGGAGCTGTCAATCTGACAAACGATACTTGAGATGAACTTCGTTTCTGCTGTCTGATAACACATTGTGACCTTAAAGCCTCAGAAACGTACATACCATGTGTTAAGGATGCCTTCAGCAGGCCATAAAGGCAAAGATTTGTTGGGTTTGGCAGCCTGCAGGTTAGAGAATTGAGTTTATCGTCACAAGGTCCAAATCGCAAAGCCAGAAGTCCTGGACAGCCAAAGTGATCTCTTTGCTCCCAACATGCCTTAGGCACACTGGATTTAAGTTGCACAGTTCTCAGCCATTTGACCAGAGCTGCCTGGCGGCCAACGGGGGGAGACTTGTTGTTCAAGGCAGTTCCCAAGTGTGAATCTGTGTAACAGTATGAATGTGAAGCAGGACATGGAAGGGGTGGGCAGGGGGATCTTTGGATAAACAAAGGTTTAAAAAAAAAAACAGTCACAATCAGATGGTGAATTAGTGGTTGGTGAAGCATGAAATGCGAGACAGGACGGCATGCAACACACCACAGGATGCAGTTGCTACACTGGTGTAATGATGCAACTTCTGCAGAGAGAGAGAGAGAGAGAGAGAGAGAGAGAGAGAGAGAGAGAGAGAGAGAGAGAGACAGAGGGGAATTAATTAGTCCTCCTGTCTCAAATTATGGCACTTGTTTATATATAATTGACAGGACTCATGTTCTGTCCAGCAGCTTACTATGAAGGCTTGCAATATGACAGCTGTCATGAACAGGTGCTATATGTGCAGGGTGGTGGATTATAGTCTGCCAACAGT
>OMLC01056984.1:0-12953 GCA_900302585.1 Regalecus glesne
TAGACCCTAATCCTGATCAGCTCACACTTTGGCCCAAAGTTATTCATTCTCTGTTTCAACCCGGTTTTCATTTCCCCCCCTCACCTCAATGTTTGTGAATTATGGTGCTAAACATGGCTGTGTATCACAGCCCAGGGAACTGCTTGTCAGTCAGATGATAAGATATGTGCTAAGTTGGAGATCTAATTCTTTACTGGATTGGGTCCTGGGGGATAGATCAGGGGAGTGGAGAAGTACACGTATCAGCTACCTGTCATCTGGGACCAAGGACAGCGTCTGATAATAAATTATTGGGGTACCATACGCATATGCCAAGGTCACAAAGTTGTATACATTGCTTAGATATTCACTGGCATCCATGCATTTTGATCTGGTGGCAGATGTTTTGTGCTCATATTTTTCCCCGCATTTTGGTTTAAGACATAGGGGGCAACCGTACCAACAAGTAGGTTTTAGATGGAATTGGGATTTTCAGGACTTTATGACACATTTTAGCCTCCAACGTGACCAATCCTGCTTTGAAGAGCAAAAAAAACCCAGATGATAACCCTTCATATCTGAATGTGCTGGTTACTCCAAGTCAAACTTCAGAAGTGCGCACACACGCACGCAGGCGCGCACACACACACACACACACACACACACACACACAGTTAGTTACTGAATACACAATATGCAAGGCCAAACACAGTAGTGGCTCAGAGCTCACTCTTATTGCAACAAAATCTGTTATTCTACAAGTTATTCAGCTTCGTGAGTGGCCAAGAGTTGCCTGTCTTTCTACTGTACTGTACTTGTTTTTATCAGTTATTCTCGTCCTGTAAATGGTCTTGTGCTTATATTGCCCCGTGCCCATGATGAATACTGTAGCCCATTTCTTATTCCCCATCCAATGCACTTCTCTCACAAAGATCTTTTTCAACCACTCAACATAATCAATACACGTGCACACACCAACCTCCACTAACAAATATACCCCATTCCTCAACAAGGAGTCACCAACCTTTTTATTTATTTTTTACACAGGAGGCTAGTTTAATATTGATATTATTGAGGACCCGCTAAGTCAAGGCATCATAACATTTAAGCACCGTTTGGTTAACACACATACATATTTTCCTTGCATGAAGATATTCAAAAAAAATTGCAATTTACAAATTCATCACTGAATCAGTGGGATGCCTAAGCTTAGATCCCTGTAACAAGATGGCCATAACAAGCAAGTGATCGGTCGAAATAAAGCCATATTTTAGGCATGACTCATGTTTCCTTTCAAAGGAAGCTTTCAAAGGAAGCTCAGCCTCTCCTGTCTCAGTTATCAATGTTAGAACTATCTACACTACCTTGTCAAAAGAAACTCCCAATCAACATGTTTTTTACTCATTGTAGCTAGCTAGTTGCAACATGCACATCAAATAGGTAGATAGAACCTAATTGATTGATGACCTCACATGCATTGCATTACTCAAGTTGAACATCAGTATCCTAATCCTATTTGGAACATGACAGGAATTGGCAAGGAAAGATGCAGCAGAGACAGATCATACCAATGTAATTACCGAAAAACATTCTGTAATGTAATAAATTTATTATTCAGGTTGGTTTTTTTATCTTTTCTTTGCAGCATGGTAGAAAATTATTGGGGTCTGGTGCTGATCCGTCACTCAGTGGCTGGGGACCACTGCCCTAGACCTCTCACTCCCTTTCTCTGTCCTTCCGATTGACATGGTAGTGGAACCTAACACTAGGGAGGAGAAGCTGAAATGGTGTTTTAGAGAGCCTTACTTGACAGGCCTATGCCTGGGGCTATAAATGGGGGTGATCCCTCCTTCTTCCAGCCACCATCTTCCAAACCCTAAGACTATCTCTTCCTTCCATCTCTCCTTCAAAGAGTGCCCTCCTTCTTCCAACCCAAAAAGAAGAGACTCTGGTGAGATGTCTTTCTCCATGCCCCAGAAGGAAGCCTCAGGGACAGAGGCACACAGAAAGAGAAAAGAGACAGGGAGGATGGATTGAGAGTTGGTGGAGAAAGAATATGGAAGAGTATTTAAGACTGCCAGAAAAGAGGGAGCAAAGGAGGGATGGAGGAGTGGTTGAATGCAGAGGAGAAGCAAGAAGAATAGGAGGGGGGGGTTGGATTAAAGTCAGGGGAGATGTACAAAAGACTTTGCAGATGAGACAAGAAACTAAGAGAGAATTGGTATGGTGAGGGGGGGTGAGAAGGGAGTAGATGAGTGGGAGGGTGTGAAACCTCACTGTCTGTTTTAATATTCCCAGCAGAGGGAGAGACAGACAGAAAATCGATCTCTTCATTTTTCTGATATGAACAACTAAGACAGAGAGAGGCTCAGAGAGAGAGGGAGAGGGCATCATAGCTTTCTCTAGCTTGCTCTCTTGTTCCCCTTTCCCGTCTCTCTGCTCCTTCACTTACTCTCTGTACCACCTTGAAAATCATCTTGCTCTCATCTGTAAGTCATACAGTGGGATAAGGTGTCAGAGGCAACACCAGGGGTAAAGACAGAGAGATGAGGGTAAAAGACGAAGATAGCCCTATACTGAATATCATTTTGCATTTCCACTGGACGTGTGGTCTCAACACATGGCAAGGTTCAATCATTCCATCCATCCATCCGTCCATCCATTGTCAACCGCTTATCCGAAGTCGGTTCACGGGAAACTGCAGCCTATCTCAGTTTTCATTGGGCAAAAGACGGGGATACACCCCTGAAGGTTCACCAGACCATCACAGGGCAGAAGAATTAGAAGAGCAGTGTCTTGCTCAAGGACACTTCAACACACTTCTCTGCAGGTGCGGGGCTCAAACCTACAACTTTCCGATTGCCAGATAACTGCTTCCCCCAGTGAGCCATGCCGCCCCTGGTTCCGTCACTCATTCCCTTATTTAATAACTGATGTAGTATCACTAAGCACTCCATACTTGTATGGCTAACTGTGACTGTACAGCTTTTTGCGTGTTTTTGTTTTTTTACCCATCACACCCACACACCTAAAAGTTAGCCATGGCAGGTTCGATCCCCCCGTAGGGTATCAAGAAAGGAGCACCTGGAAGAAACCCACTCAGACATGGAGAGAACATGCAACTCCACACAGAAAGGACTTGGGATGGCCTAGGGTTTGAACTCAGGACCTTCTTGTTGTGAGGCAAGTGGTATTCACTGAGCCACCATGCTGCCCTTAACAACTTATGACCAACAACCACACATGGACCCAAAAGGGGGGCCATAATAGCTCAGTAGTAGAGCATACACTTCAAGAACATATGAGCCAGAAGCAGCGAGTTCCAACCCACTGCAGAGCCTCAGGGAGGGCAACTAGCTTTAAACCTCCAAGCTCGATCTATGTCCGTGTCCACCCCCACAAAGTAGAGACTAATAGTGACACATAAAACCAACTTCTTTGCACATATGGCAACAAACTGAAGTTGGTCAAAGCGGTCAATTTGAAAAATAGTCTTAGTTTTCAGTATGACAGACACCACTTTCCAATAGTTACTGAGAAAAGGTAAATGTGAATTTGATTAACTGTGAATCTTAAAAAGCAGTTACATTCTTCCGAAATGTACTTGAAACTAAAGCAATTTTGAGTTCAGAGTAAAAATAACCCTTGACAGGAGCAGGCTGGCTGGCCAACTCAACTTTGGGAGATAATAGTAGTAAATACATTTGGCTCTGAGCCACAGTGATGGACAAGTCCATTTACCATTTACTATGAGGGCACAGTGTCTGGATGGAGTGAAAGGACTGACTGGTCTGACAGCCTGTCTGTTGCTCTCTGTTTCTGTGGTCCAACCCACTATCAGGTTTGAGGTGTCTTCCTGACTCTAAGACAACCTGCACAGACCTCTGTATGTGTAGGTACAAACACACACAAAATACACACAAGTACGCACACCTGTCACACATACTGATACCCAAGATCCTCACGGATAATTCCTCAAAACTGATTAACATTCATATCACTGGAGGCGCGCTGTAATATATTCAGACGGGCTTAAGACATTCTTACATGAGTGTGACATGTTTGCACATATCCATCCATGCACATTGGTTTACATACACAAAGTTAATGAAAGGCAGAATCACTGGGAGTGTCTGACCACAGTTTGATCTTTCTCTCAAATCAATCTCAGTAGATTGCAGGGGAGCCATGAGTCTCCCATCTCCATTCAATACTAAGACTAGGCCAAGAGGCTGGACGTGCGTGTCCATGCACATGTGTGTGAGAGAGGTAGAGTAAAAAAATACCTTTTAAAAGTGGCTGTAGAAGCTGGTCATTTTGTTCCTTGACTCAGTTTATAGAACTGTTGTTGGTGTCTATCCACAACATATATTAGGCATCTACTGATATGTGGCACAGGAGGAAAATATATGGTTTAATGAAGAGCCTCAATCAATACCATGCAGTATAAGTAAGGGATAATCCATGCACGATACGGAGCAAAGAACCAACCATAGCAAAGCAAAGAACGGCCCAACGCTATTTTTAAACACACTCAACCTCTACCGAGTGTGTTAAAAATCCTTAAACACGAACCTTGGTGTGGCTTATCCTGCTTATACCATGATTACTTATAAAATCATTCAAAGAAAACATTCACATTTCAGTTGCACAATTTGAGATCCCAATTCAAATATTATGAAGTAAAATTTAGCCACTAGGTTAACTTCAAATGGTCATAATTCTTGCTACTGACCCAATGTGTTGTTACAACAGCGTATGACTTCTGAACATTTTAGAAGAATTGTTTTTAATCGTACATCCTCCAACCAATTAGACCAGTATTCTCCATGATCATGGTATAAATAAATAAATCACGTCCTCAAATTCCAGTTTCTCTTTTTTTTTCCAACTGTCCGAAAGTTTGTAAAAATATCTTATTAATACTGCTAACAAGATAAAGCCATCCAAATAACCTGTATTTCCAAGTGTAAAATGATACTTGGAGAACAAGAAGAAAGGCAAAGCATGCTAGCTTAGTGGCGAAGTCAGCAAGTGGATTTTGGCCAGATAAATAAACTAGAAGCAAACAGGCGACTGCTGTTCCATTTCAAGCTGTTTCAATGCGGACATAAAAAGGCTCTCACTGCATTTATTTATTTTTGTCTGATCATGGCCAAGTTACTTCAGAAAAAATAGGTTAAAATGCGTGGGAATGACAGTGATGAAACACAGGTATCTGCAGTTGATCAAGCCTAAGTGCATGAATAAGATTCTGTGTGTATAACAGTGGGTATGACTGTTAACTCCTACTCCAACAAGAAACCCTTAATTAACAGCAATATTCACCTAAGGTTGAAGGAGTACCACTGCTTTTAAATGGGCGGTGATTGCTACAAAAATAATCCAGGTATGTCTTGAAGAGAGCTATCAAAGCCACTAAAAGGCAATATGTGGAAAACTGGAAAATGAGTACAGTGGCTATGACCCATGCTGCATTTGGAGGGGGCTGCAAGAAATTATGGACTATGAGCCTAAACCTAGTTTGGGTATCAACACCTCTGCCTCTCTCAGATGAGCTGAACAACTTTGCCTGCTTTGAAGCTCACAACTTGGACCCAGTTACAGTAACACAGTGCCAAAAAGATTAAATTGATTTACAGGTGAAAGAGGTTGATGATAGTAAAACTATTGAAAGAGTTGAGGCTCATAAAGCTGCTGGCCTAGACGGAGCCTCTTCCCATGTCAGCAAGGCATGTTAAACTCCTCTATCTCAGTGTTTTAATCAACATTTTTAACCTGCCCATGTCAGTGTGTGGTTTCACTGTGTTTAGAAAGCCCCCATCGTGCCCATACCCAAGAACCACCTGTCTCTTGCCTTAAGGGTTACCAATCTCTTGTTTTGACTTCTGTTAATATGAAGTAAAACATACTCATTCACATTAATCCTTAGAAAACAGGGAAACCTCAGGGCTGCCGTCTCAGTCCCTTATCATACAGTCTGATTACACATGACCATGTTGTTAAATATGACAACAGGAGCATCATTAAACTCACAGATGACACTACAGTGATTAGACTAATAAGTGACAGTGATGAGTGGGCTTATAGGAGGGAAGTATATTTAACTATGGTGCC
The DNA here is from genome assembly GCA_900302585.1 of Regalecus glesne. Lineage (NCBI taxonomy): Eukaryota > Metazoa > Chordata > Actinopteri > Lampriformes > Regalecidae > Regalecus > Regalecus glesne. The sequence goes on from OMLC01056984.1 coordinate 6,097, forward strand.
ACGATAACAACCGCTCTATATGACAACAAGACAAAAGAAATCCTTGTTGACTTTAGATTTATTTCTATGGATACCCAAGTTGTGCGAGTGGATACAGATTTAGATGGAACAAGGGAGATTAAAGCCGGATGCCCTGACACCCCAGAGTGGGTTCAAACCTACAACATCTGGCTCATAAGTTCCTGAAGTACCCACACTACCATTGAGCTACCACAGCCCCTGATAACTACAGAAAATCACATTTCTGTTTCCATCAATGGTTCATCTCTTGATATTGTGGAGTTTTAGATTTCTTGCTTTACACATGGTCTTTCATAAACAATTGAATCATGAAAAAAGCACTGCAGTGATTATTTTATGAGACGTGTCAAGAATTTTGGTAGAAACTTTTATTGCAAAACCACTTAGAGTGTCTTGACAGGCTGTATTACAGAGTGGTGTGGCAACTTGACTGCTCAGGACTGCATACTGCTTCAAATAACTACTAAGACTGCAGCAATAATCATTACCATGAACTACCACAATTTCATAATATTTACACCACTGGCTGCAAAAGAAAAGCCAAAAACATCATTAAGGACGACAGCCACTGCTCTCATTTTCTGTTCTCACTCCCTCCATCTAAATAACATTACCACAGCATCAGCTCACACACCACCTGTCTCAGTAGTAGTTTCTTTATACAGGCAGCCAAGGTTGCAGAATAGCTGCTTGTCCATATTCACTTTCACTTTACATGTTATCATGTACTGTACATTTTTGGGAAATGGTGTGTCCTACATGTCCTTTCTCCTTGTGTACTTTGTGTTATGGTAGAGGAAGTCAGAGCACAATAATGTCAATGTATTATACACACGATAATAAACTTTAACATTGAAGACTGACGAGCCCTATCTCTATAATGGCAGCCATATCAACCTGTACCCTGGCTTTGCCGAAGGTAAGAAGCCAAGCAGGTGTGGTCTTGGCTTTTCCTGTTACACCAGGGCAGAAGATAATTATATCACAAGCCCCAGAACTCCCATCAATTGGGAAAAATGTTCTATTTGGAGAACATAGATGCACCAAACTGAACATCTACATGGTCCCCTATTGTCTCAGGTGCTACTCAAGCTTTTATAGATAACTTGGTGTAGATCCATTCAAAAATACTCCTCCGGGTTCTCCGGATGACTGGAAGTAGAGAAAAAGAGTGGCTATTGAAGTCATATCTAGTCAGAACAGAAGTTTCACCATCTCGTGAGCACAGTAACATGCTGTACAAAAAATGAATGTAAAAGAGTAACTGCGGTGTTTTCCACTGCACATATGCAGAAGCTCGAATCCTGCCTGAAAGTAAGCACATAGTCAAATCCTTTGTTCTTCTCCCAGTTGCAGCTTTTCCCAGAACGCTTTTGGGAAACAGTGTTCTAAGGAGGTTTTATAAGCTCTGCTGATCAAGCCTGCCAATGGACAGCAATCAATCCATGTCAACCAGCCTATTATTCATTAAAGGGCCTATGGCCAAGGGATTTTACTATTCTATTAAACCAGCGAACCAGTAGGGGGGAACTTGACCCTTTTGGCACCCCTTAAACAACACAGATATATAAGTACACACATACACACACAGGGCCATCAGCCCTGTGTTGCCCCTTCTCCTTTGTGTGGGTTACCCAGTGCTTGTAAATGAAATGAGACTTAACCATGCGTTGGCCCCTCATCAATCTGGCTAGGCCGGCTTGGCTGCTCACCCCTGATTCATGGAGAGCCACCTCAACAGACCCTCCATCGCTGCCGCACCCTATGACTGATGGCTATCAATCAAACAAACATACACACACACATGCACGCGCGCACACTCACAACCAAAAAAGTCAATCAAGTTGACACATGCAAAATATGCACACACACACACCCATACACACACACACACACACACACACCCACACTTTACAATACATCACTCTGGCCCTGGTAAGCCCCAATATGCCTGCAGCACCAAGCTAGAGTTGAGTCTGCCGCACAGTAACAGCCATTATTTCTGCTCAAGGGACCACCAACGACAGTGTGTTGCAACACAAATCTTCAACACCTATCAACTAGATGGGATTGGATCTGATAGGATAGCAGAGGATATGATAGCACAAGACAGGTTATTGAATAGCTGTGTGCATCTGGACTTTTTTTCAAAGCCTTTGCATCCATTGCCATTGCTTATTATGTATGTATACATGACACTGACGACCCAAAACATTATGACCACCTATTAAATATGCTGTTGGTCTTTGTGTGCTGCTACCACAGTGCCAACATACCAAGGCGTGAACACAACAAGACCCTGAAGGTGTACAGTGGTAAGTGCCACCAAAACATTAGCAGCAGATCATACTGAGATCTGGAGAATTTGGAGGACTGGGCAACACCTTGAACACTTCCTCATGCTCCTCAAACAATGATTAAACATGTGTAGTGTGATAGAGTCCATTATCTTGATGAAAAAGGCTGCTGCCATCGGGGAACTCCATTGCCATGAAGGGGTGTACCTGGTCTGCAAAATGTTTTAGGCTGGTGCAATGTGTAACATTTACATCCACATGAACAGCCGGACCAAGAGCTTCCCAGCAAAACATTGACCAGAACATGCTCTGCCATCTAATATACGTAGACCTTGTTATCTCTCCTTGTTTGGAAATAATCAACATTACTCAGTTTGCTTGAGTGGTCATAATGTTTTGGGTCATCATGTGTAAGTGCATCTGTGCATACATGTCTGTATGTCCACATGGACAGTCCCATACCAGCAATGTCATAGCTCCATTCCCAAGACATGTTGCTAGGATGCAGAGAGTAGGGGAAGGGCGCACTAGACTAGCAGGGAGAGTTTAGCATAAACATACTACATTTCCCATGACCATCCTGTCAGGATCTGTCATTGTGGTCATGCAGACACCAGGAACATAGAGCATTAACCCCTGGACTTATCTCTTCTCACTCTACTGGACAGGTAAGAGGAGAAGAAAAGAGAAAGGAGAAGAGAAAAGAAAAGAGAAGAATAAAGAGAAGATTAGCTGTGTGTGTTATGGTGGAATGATCACACACAGTTCCCATCCATCACAGACCAAACATGAGGGAAGCCCTTCTGTCTGTATAGATGGACCACTCTTCAACCGGAAATAGACAAGAGACAGACAGACAAAAGGGCCGAGAGTCTATCAGAATGAAAGGACCTGTAAGCAATGCAAAGTCTTTTCACATATTGTCTCTATATCCTGTTTTCCCTATAAGTATACCACACAGGGAGTACAAGTCAGGAAAAAAAATCATGAAACTTTACTGTACTACTTAGACCCACTGAGAGGAAATTAAAGAAAATTTGCAAACTACGCATCTTAACTTCTTTTGTAACAGGCAGATGCTCTTTTTGCCATGGTGGTAATGATATGCATGTGTGAAAGAAGTAGAGGTGAAGGGTTATCTGTGAGTGTGTGTTTTTGTGCATGTGCATCTATGTAAGTAATGAGGTTGGAGGAAGTCTGTCATGGCCAAGAGCCAATTGTTCTGAATCAAATGGCGCCATCTGAAAACGCACAAATGCATTCACTCACACACGCACGCACACACACACACACACACACACACACACACACACACACACACACTGTCATGATCATTATGATGGGCGGCCACGCGGGGCGGAGCATGACTGTCCCCCCTCTGGGTCCTTTTGGGTCTTCAGATGGGCGTAGAGGCTGATCCTGGACCAGCATATTGGGGGTCAATGAGGTCAAGGGGGTGAAGAAGTGGTGGAGGCTAGTGGTTTGGGCCTTTCTGGTAACTGGCTCCTCTCTGAGTCTGAGCTGGTTTTCAGCAGCAGACTGGAGGTCGTAGTTCAGCCCTCAGCAGCCTCACAGACAGCTCCAGTCTCCAGGCTCCCTGGTTTCTGCTGCTTGGTCCCAGGTGCTGAGGTCCAGGCCAGACCTTCTGACATGGGCCTGGGTCTTCCCTTCATACGGCCTCTTGTGTCCTAGAGCCAGACGTGTGGAGGACACGGACAGTGCATCTCCGCTGGTGTTGTGTGATGGTGGCAGTTACAGCAGGCCTGTCGGCCTCCTGGAGGAGGCTGAGGTTGGTGTGCTCATCCTCCCAGCTGATCTTAGGGATGCTCCTGAGCAGGGCTGTTGGTGGGCCTCCAGGGGCTCCAGGTGTCTGCTGGACGTGGTCCAGGGTCCTGACCCACACATGAGGCCGGGCAGCACCGAGGCAGATTTTGGACCTGCCAGGTGGAGCATGGCGGGGGTGTACACAGAGAACAGGACTGGGACGGTGACACAGCCCTGTTGAACTCCTGTGTGGACCTCGAAGGACTCTGTCCTGTTTCCTTAACACACACACATCCGCGTACGGGTGTGTGTGTGTGCGTGTGCGTGTGTGTGTGCGTGTGTGTGTATAAAACTTCACCTCCTCTTGAAGGACACCCCCACCAGAGGGGAGAATGCTCATCAAACGAGGAGCAAGATGATCTGCTACCCTGTAACAATCCTTCATCCTGGATCTCAGACACACGTCTTGTTGACTTTTCTATTAGCAGTGGTCGGCCATCTTTGGAGCAGGGGTAAGACGGTGGGGGTGGATAGGACCCTATAATGCTTTAGCAGCATCTCACAGCCTCTGGTGATGGCAGAGGCCCTTCCTGCTGCCCTGTGGTACTGTACATCATCAAAGTGTTTCCCTGCCATACAACCAAGGCTGGTGGAATGTGTTCTCTGGATTTAACCCATCCTATCGTATGAGAGCAGGGGGCACGACAGTGCTCGGGGAGCAGTTAGAGGTCCAGTGTCTTGCTCAAGACACCTAGACAGGCCAAGGATCAAACCACTCATCTCTGATTTCTGGACCACTGCCTTACCTCCTGATCTATACATTGATGGACAGGCCACTATGCATGTTATCATATGGAGACAGCACAATAGATGGCTTACTACCTATAGACAGTTCACTCGACATGTTCTCTCCCTCTCCCTAGCATGGCCTGCCAGGTCCTCCAGGTCCTCCTGGCCCTCAGGGGCCTCCAGGGCCCCCTGCCCCCCTGCTCCCCCAACAGGAAGAGCTGGTACAGGAACTCCATTTGAAGGTGAAAGGTGAGGAACAAGACTGACACCAGTGTCACCGTTATCATTTGCTAGTATTGGTGTTCAAATCAGCCAATCACGACCAGCAGAACCACAACAGAGCCGCTGAGCCCCTCTGAGTCTGAGGAGGCTGGCTAAGTCAATGCGTGTAGGAGCAGCTAGTGTACAGAGGCCTGGTTAGCTCCACACACCCAGATCCAGATCCTGTGTCGGACAAGAGTCTCCTTAGTGGCTAGCATGTGCTAAAGCATGTAAGAGTAGCTGGAGTACACTGGACAGAGCTGCTGCTGCTGCAGAGACACTGTGAGCAGCGCTGGTCTTCTTCACCCACACCACACCTAAAGCCTCCAGCAGAGGGAGACGTGATGAGTGACAGAGGACGGATGTTAGAACAGCATCCGTGGGTCTCTTCCCACATGTAACATTAACATCAGTTCCTACCAAGGGCTCGTCTGATGGTTCAGGTCCAACACTGCTGTCCACTGGGTCTGCTCTCAGTCCCACAATCAGTAATTGAGACCAAGTCTCTCCAGAGAAGTCTCTTCATTCGGTCGCCATCTTGTAATGCCACTGGACACTAGGTCGTTGAGCAGCAGACTAGACCTCTATCTTTGACTGGGGGAACTCCTCTAGAGCTCAGGTCGTATGGTGAACATCATATTTCATGTTCCCAACACTAGCCCACTGCACACAGTGTGGGTCTCTGCACCAGATCCCTCTCCCCACAGAGACCAGGCGTCTCTCCATGTTGCTCTATCTGCCGGGATCTGCAGGGAATGACACGACTGGCTGTCCGGAGCTCAACGTCACGGCGGTGGATTTTCTGTTGTCATACAAACAAAGTGCTTTGACCTGCTGGTATGTCCCGTGGTGTTGCCGTGTCAGAGCCATCATCTTTAGCCACCTACATTGTCCTGTGACAGACCGACTGAGGGCCCGGTCTTCATTTTGGAGCCTGTCCTTACTCCTGTAATACTCCAACGATTCTTCAGACAACAACTGTTGACCAAGAATCTGTTGTTAGAGCAAATGCCGTGTTGTCACAATGGCTTCAACCGAGTGTGACCAGTGGGCGTGTTGAGTTGTGTTAAAGAAGAGACCCGGGACAGGATATCCTTCAGAGATGGTCTGTTTTTCTCCCTCGGACACAGTCGGTAAGATGCAATGCAAAAAGTGACACCCCGCATATTAAAGCTGACGGCACTTCAGCTCCTCTCCTACGCAAAATGGCCACAGGTACAGACAGCGTCTCTTAACCTAGCGGTGACCAACGCTGGAGACTCCCCTGCTCCACGTACTCAGTCAGGAGGTGTAACATACCAGGCTGAGACTCTACACACACACTTTGTGGAATTACAATACAACGTTTTAACAGCTGGCTTGACTCTGCTGCACGAGTCCCCATCACATCTGGAGCACATGGACACCTACAGCTTCTCAGCCAGACAAGTCTGTCTGTCTGTCTGTCTGTCTGTCTGTCTCTCTGTCTCTCTGTCTGTCTCTCTGTCTGTCTGTCTGTCTGTCTCTCTGTCTGTCTCTCTCTATCTGTCTGTCTGTCTCTCTGTCTGTCTGCCTGTCTGTCTGTCTGTCTGTCTGTCTGTCTGTCTCTCTGTCTATCTGTCTGTCTGTCTATCTGTCTGTCTGTCTGTCTATCTGTCTCTCTGTCTGTCTCTCTGTCTGTCTGTCTGTCTGTCTGTCTCTCTGTCTATCTGTCTGTCTGTCTCTCTGTATGTCTCTCTCTCTGTC
>OMLC01056987.1:0-13965 GCA_900302585.1 Regalecus glesne
GGCACAAACAGAGTAATATAGTGTACGCTGTTAAATGCCAGGAGGACTGCAGTGACTTGTACATCGGGGAGACCAAACAGACGCTGGCTAAGAGGATGGCGCAGCATAGGAGAGCCACCACGTCAGGTCAGGACTCTGCGGTCTACACCCATCTACAGGCGAGTGGCCACTCATTCAAGATGATGATGTTCACATCCTTGATAGGAAGGAACGCTGGTTTGAGAGGGGGGTGAAGGAGGCCATTTATGTGAAGAGGGAACGACCATCTTTGAATAGGGGTGGTAGCCTGAGAGTACACCTATCGGCGTCTTACAATGCCGTGATCGCAAACATTCCCCAATCCTTTGTGAATGGTGCTCATTGTCACTGAATGTGCAGTTGATCACCCAACTCTCATATGAAACCGGCCTATTGTTGTTTGGCATCAAGGTACTGTTTATAAGGAGGGGGATGTTTGCCTTCAGCTCAGACTGAAGAAGTCACCTGGTGAGTGACGAAACGTTTCTCAATAAACTTCTGATCCAGCTGAACAGATTCACCTCTTTTTGTGATAAGCTAGTGATGAATCCTATACAAGGATTGACAAATTTAAAAGCATAAAGTGTGAGACTCCATCAGCATTAAAAGAGAAAGGCTGGATTTGGACAATGTTCAAAGCTCTATTCTGGGCTGGTATTACATCATCACTTTAGAACAGGTAGGCATTTTTCTCCTAAATCACTATAGAAACTAGTGGATTTGGAGGTCAACTTTAGAATATTGCTGACAAATAGAGGCAAAGGGAGAAAAGATCTGATCCAATCTTTATTATAAATGGATTCATTTTAAACCCAGGGTCTATCACCATTGTCTTGAAAAACAGATTGGAATGACATATTCTGCTGAGACAAAATAATGCACACATGTATGAAAGCATACACTTGCGCTTGCAGATTCTTAAGCATGCAAGCAAGCACGTGTGTTCACGCACAGGCATGTGCAGCAATACACAGACAATCGCACGTGCAAAAAAACCGGAAGCACACAACAGGCACTCATGCATACATGCACGCCCACATGCAAGGAGAGAGCTCCAGCCATTAATAATGGAGTATGTCAGTGTGTGCTGGTATGTGTCGTGTTAGGTGTTTGTATGCATGGCGCTCATTTGCGTCCGTTTCAAGGTCATTCTGTTTTTCTGGTTGTGCCATTATGCTAGGAGTTCCTATTCAGCATCAGCTACAGCTAATCTTTCCCTTTATTAGTCCGATTAGCTCACAAGACACAGATAAACTGTTAGCATAGATATCTTTCAGCAGTGATAGGGAAAATAGGCAACAATAGTGAGGACGCTGTCACCTTCAGACGAACATGCAAAGCAGGAGGAAGAAAACACTATTCAAAACAGCTGGAGGGGCATGGACGGATAAAGTAGGGACAAGCAGAGTAGGAGTAGCATAGAACAACACAAAACAGAAGTTAATTAGAAAAAACAGAAGAAAGATAGGAGAAGAGGCAGACAGATTGGCAGGCAGGCTTGAAGATGGACAGGGAGCTTGATGAAAAAAATACATGAATGAATAACCCTAAAATTCAAATATGAATAAAAAAATGCATGAACACGATGTATATTTGTGTCTGTGTTTCTGTGTATATGTGTGTTTGGACACCAGTCGGCCAGAGCATATTGAGGTGGGCATACAGTGAGACAGAGGGAAGAGGAATAGCAGAGAGGAAGCATTTCACTCCCGATCCATTTTTACCTGGCACAAAAAATGTTTGACACTCCTCAATTCTCCATAATTTAACTTTTAAATGCAACTCAAAAATAGTTTTAGTACGTGAACATCTTTAATGAGTAATTACTTTCCTTAGTTCATGAGCTCAAATGAGCCTTTTTAGTCTACGTTTGACCCTGGTTCAGTTAAAATAATGATATGTGCCGAGCCACCCTGTGTGCAGCATATTCATTGGTCTCAACCCGTTATGTACACTATGTGATGGTTAAGGTTGGCGTCTGTGGCTACTGAAGGTCATGGTACCGGCAAGACAAGAAATGCTTAGTGTGCTAAAATTGATCCCATATAGTAATGCTGATCAAGTAAGTCTTTGGGGGCGTCCCTGGATCCTTGGGGACATTCAATGAAGTGACATAACTGCTGAGGCCATCAATAATTTTGTTTTTATGCGGCTTTGTTGCAGGTTGTTAAAAAAAACAAAAAGACCACTCCCTACTCATTATTTCAAGTTAGTGTTATAGTGTTCTTCAACAATATGGTTACCTTTCCTTTGGTCATATTATAAATAGATAAAAAATTGTACCCTTGGACAGATATCAAATAGAGAAGAAGCTGTCTCTTGAAATTAGATATCCAACAACAGAAAGTGAGGATTTTAAATAATCCTTTTAGATAATAGTTGGTGACTGAGGTCTCTGGCTATTCAATGATGATGATGCAAATCAGAGTAGATATTCTCTATATAGTGGATTTTAGAAAAGTTGATTGATGAACTTACAGGTATACTGTGGTAGATTGCTTCCTCATCCTAGGCAAATAAGGAATCTGAATCAAATCAACTCCATTCCTTGGCTCTAGGACAGAAGTGACCGCCCCATAACCAGCCAAGTTGAAACCTAAGCTTTGTATCTGTGCTAAGGCTGACTACTCTCATCACACTGATTGCAATAAGTGTCTTCACTGGACAGACGTGGCTGCGTCTAAACGCTCATAATGGGTAGGATCAGGATGGAGATATTTCATAGGCCAGAAAAATAAGGCTGAAAGGACTCAGCTTAATGTAATGAGCCACTAGGCCACTCCAAAAAAAAAAGTATATTTCAAAAATGAAAAAAAAATGCATTTCAATTAACTTCTTGAGTGTAAAGAAATAATTTTTTCAATTTTCTAACTTCAGAATTGTTTTGGGCCAATATGTTTTTATGTGTTTATTTGCCAAAAAGGCCAATTTTTATGTATACCCTATGTTTAAAGGGTTTACATAGTCCCCTGTGTTGTTGGGGTGAGCATGGATGTAGATGGAGCATAGGGAATTCAAGGCCCAATTCCCTTCTTGATACCCCCCAGTGGTATTGAACTCAAGATGCCTGGCCTGACATTTCTTGATATGTATGCTCTACCACTGAGCTACCGTATTGAGTAAAATTTGATGGAAAAAACTTCTCATATAAATAAATAAATATCCATCCATCATCAACCGCCTATCCGAAATCGGGATGCGGGGGAACTGGAGCCTATCTAATTTCTGATTGGGTGAGAGTCGGGGTACACCCTGTATCGCTCACCAGTCTATCACAGGGCAGAGCAGTTAGGGCAACAGTGTCTTGCTCAAACCTGAAACCTTCTGATCGCCAGGTGACCGCTCGACCCACTGAGCCATGCCGCCCCTTATAAATAAATACGTGACACAATTCCAATAGAATTATTGTGGATCATTGGCTTATATAATCTTTTAGCTTAGATTGTACAGATTATTGGGATATGAAGCATGTGAAGATACTCAGAAATGACATCACAGTAAGCAAAAATACAGAGTTCAACAGGGGAAGATAAGAAACAAACTAAAAACTAATAGTTTATGAATTCAGCCATCTACCCACATTTTTGGACCTAAGAATTAGAATGCCAAGTAGTAAAACTTGATAGATAATATAGATAAAACCTGTTTTGTCAAAAAATGGACATGTAGCCTGTTCAAAATGTCTACAAAATGTTGAAAAATCAGTTTCAAACAAACCATGACCTAACAAAGTGCATGGTCTGTAGCAGGCCTGCATGTGTAAAGCATTTATCTATTTATTTAATCACTTGTAAACCAGAGTGGTGCCCATGGGCACACAGTAAGCATGGCCATGAGCGTAATATTTGTGTGATTCTGTATGCTTTTCTGTGGCCAGGTCCTTTTTGTTATCCAATATCTAAGAAATATCTGCTTGTCAGATTGTTGCATCTGGGTACATACATGTATAAATATGCAGGGTTGATCTTAGTGTGTGCACGTTCATTTGCATGCGTGTCTTACCTGTATGGCAATGGCCCGCGTCACCACAGCTCTGAGATACTGCATGGGTTCCTCAGGCCCCTCCCACTTATTCTGCCATGTCAAGGGACACTGTGAGAGGAGAATGTGTGTCAAAGACAGACAGAAAGAAAGAGATAGAGGAGGCAGGAACAGAGGGACAAAGCGAGAGGGAGAGAGTTATATAGGGTGAAAATGAATTAATAAATACAAAGTCATACATGAAAACCTGGGGAAAGAGACAGAAGCAGCTGTGACTTATAGAGAGAATATTCTTGATATGTGTGTGTGCTGCTTTATGAAGCTTTCCCCTCAGGAGATAGTTAAAATCCAGAACTGGTTGGAAGTAGAAGTGCTTATTCCCGCAGCTATTAAATAGAGATCAAAGTACTGCCCTACAGACACAGACCACACACACACAGACAGGGACACACACACACACACATACACACACACAAATACACACACACACAAATGGAGTGTTTGATGCTGTTGTGTAGTTGAGTTTTTGGCAGCTTGTATACATATCTCCCGGTTGCAGGTCAAATGTCCACTAACAGACTTGATATATGCAAATATATACACAATTTGTGCGTTTTTGCCGGTCTTAAGAATAAGAGGCAAGGAAAATGCAAACGTGCGCCTCATAACTGCTCTGCTAACTCCAAAGGCCTCTGCCCATTAAGTTAAGCTGTGGAAGGCTAGACCCTGAGATTTCTTAACCAGCACTGATGCAGTTAAGCATTAACCTACAACAGGCTGTGAGGCAATATGACAACTTAGATACATTTGTTAGCCAGCCACACAGCAGAGAGACCTGATGTGATTTCTACTTTAGTAAGATACTTATAATCATAAGGTCAAACACCATATTCTACAATATCAAAAACCTTAAAGATGCCGTTAATCAAGCAAAAAATAGTAAACTCTGACCCAAGCAACAGTTCCTGACTGCTACTTTAAACAGCTGAAACATTTGCAGTCAATAAAAGACATTGTTCGGTTGATTACACCAAGAAAGAAACACTATTCTCACAAAAGAGCAGGATTTTTGTCTACATTATTGAGAAACTGGATAACATAAACTATAATAATGCGCTAGTCTTTCTGGCTTGAATATTTCCTTTTTTGCTCTGAAGATGGAAAAAAAAACATTACCATAACAACCTCCATGATGACAATGGTACTGAAAAAATATTGCTTATTCGTTCAATGTAAAAACTGAAAAAAAAATTAAAAAGCGGTCGGTAAAAATCGTATCCCTCTCATATAAACATGTATTCACCAATCTGAAATGCTAGGCAATAGGTATGGATGGATAAAGGATGTCCTGTAATCAAGACCACAGCATAACAGTTTCTTACTCCTCTAATTAGAGTAGAAAGTGTCCAAAACAACACTGGAGAAGATAATGAACAAATGGTCCAAAACTAAATTTATAGATATGCTTTAAAAAATACAAAACCATGTGTCATAAATGAAAGAGCGTATTGCTGGGCTAGACCCACCAATTGAAACATAGGAAAAATTGCTAACAACAAATACACATGAATCTAAAACTAGAAATTCTAAACATAAGTTTTAAATATTGTTCTTATTTAAAAAAAACAAAAAAACCTCTGTAAGGCCATGCTAGCTCCGTGGTAGAGTTTGCACTTTGGGAGCTGATGAGCCAGAAGTCGTGGGTTTGATCCCATTGCAGGGTATCAGGAAGGACATTCAGCCTTAATCCTCTTTGTCCTTTCTAAGTCCGCGTCCATTCCAAAAACGTGGGGATGAATTGTGACATGTAGAAAATGGAGCTCTCATTCTCGTAACAAACAATGCGCCCACTTAGAGGAAATGTAACGTCGCATCTGATTTATAACCTTGCAGAGGATGCCTTCCGGAGGGGCAATAAAAAGAAACTGAGGGAATGCAGTAACATATTGTTACCAAAGTATGTAAAACAAAAAACAACAACACTGGCCAATGTTTTATAACACGGGAGTACTGTTACTAATTCTGCTCCAAGCAAAGTAGCTATGGTTAGTTTAAAAAGTATTCACAAAAAAAGAGGTGAATCAGTTCAACTGGATCAGAAGTTCTGGATCACCTCTTTTTTGTGATTTCCATACCTGGATTATTGAGCATACATCAAGACATTTAAAAAGTATTATTTTTCCCATTTTTGACAACTTATTCACAGAAGACTGGGCCTATCTTACGAGAAAACAATCGTAAGATAGGCCCAGTAAGATAGTTCCTAGTGGCCACACTAGGAACTATCTTGTACTAATATTAGAGTATGCGATGATGTCAGACAATGGTAGAGACCAAATTCTTTGAAGAGCAAAGGAGAAAATTCAGTGAGGAGGATGGCCAAAATATTGAGAATAACGAAGGTTCTATTTTCAAAGAAAAACATAAAAGGAACTGGTCAAATAATTTACAAATTTCACCAAACTAACAGAATGATATAAATAGTAAAGAGGAAAAAAACATCCTTAGCTATACAATGAGTTTTTATTAGCATATACATGGGATGGAAGGGGATGTAGGGACAGAGATAACCTTTAGACTGTGTCAGAGAAAAGGCGGGAATGAAATGCATGTGCAGTGAGTAATGTGTGGGAAACTATTTAGAAATAAAATAAAATAATTTGATAATGGAAAAATCCATTCATTGCCAACTGTTTATCCAAAGTTGAATTGTGGAGTCATACTGGAGCCTATCCTAGCACTCATTGGGCAAAAGGCCGAGGAACACCCTGGACAGGTTGTCATTTCATCACAGGACTTGAGCGGATTGAGGGTTTAGTGTCTAGCTCAAAGACATCTCGACATGCTTTCTGCAGGGGCCGGGGATCGAACCACCAATCTTCCGATCACCAGATACCCACGCTAACTCCTGAGCTATACCACCCCAAATAAAATGTAATGAAACGAAACAATGTTAAAAACGATAAATGGACACTGCTACAGCACTGCATATAGAACCATCTTCCCTAGGCATTGTGACAGAACCACATGCATCATCATCTAATGAAGATTACAGAGTCCTGAGAATAATTAAAAAAAGCTCTCATGCTCTCCATAGGTTAATGGAGATACCTTGCTCATACAGACAGCAAGTGCAGAGTGAGGATGGTGCATAGCCTGAGCTGACACAAATGGTGAAGCAGTTATGAACAAGACAGAATAAAAATCAGACAAGTTCTCAGAAAGGCCAGGAACCAGATAAAAGAGCAGAAGATGCAGCATGAACATAGACCTCAACTCCCCATATTGCTTCTGAAAAACTAAAGCTCTATTCCTGAAACTAGAAGATAAGAGCCCAGACACACAACAGGCAAACTCATACACTTAGAGAAATCATGCAGGCAAATAGATAAACTGTTTAAGAGGTGCAATGTTTTCATAGGCAGCAGGGGGTTTACTATCAGTCAGACTGTGAATTTAGTATTATCTGGAAAGAGCAACTTGACCTCGCAATGAGACTGACCCTTCCAGGTTCTTTGTTTGTCTCCATTGATTCTCATTTTAATCCTCAAATAACTCAAAATTAAGTTGTATTGCAATTGGTTATATGCCACTTGAGAATTAGTGAAATGCAGAGTTAATAAAAGAGTCCCGAGTCAGTCTTAGAGACTTAATAGCTCTGTTTAACACATTTAATTGATGGATACCAATTATACAGTAAAACAGAGGTAACGGAAGGGAGAGAGGTAGAAAGGAAAGATAAATTTGGAAGTAGTTGGTGTGTGAGATCGAGCAAAGAGGATTATGTGAGGATGAGATTCAGTTGACCTGCTGATTAGGGTATTAGGAGAGGATAAGGGCAGTAAAATGAATGATAAGTGCTAATGACAGGTCTCATGAGATTATTAACAAAACAAAAAGATGGACTTCAAATAATCAGAGGGGTAGAGGTTGATACTACTTCATAGAGAACTAATCTCCACCCATGCTAACTAAATCTCCTTTCCTGTCTGGTGATACACAGTTTGAGCCCTGCTCATTTATCTATTCATCTTTAGGTCTTATGTGTGATTGTGAGTGCCTTTCGTGTGCTGCTAAAGAATCTGTATGCAGTAAAATAATAGCCCTGAATGAGTTTCAGACCCACGGCCATTCCATTAAAACAGCCGTGTTTAAAGTGGGGTGACAGGCATGGACTCAAGTCCATGAATATTGGAATGCCATCCAAGCGCTCTACCTGTGCCCCCAGCCATAGGGTTAGTGGCTGTGTCAGGAAGGGCATCAGATGTAACATTTTTCAGATCAAGTGGATTGACAAGATCCGTTGTGGCGACCCCTGAGAAACAGGGAACAAGCCAAAAGAAGAAGTATGCCTACTAGGGGTGGGACAAATGTGGATGCCGTAATATATCATAATACTTCCTCATGTGATATATTATCAAGACGCTGGCACCACATATCGATATTTATATTTAAAAATTTTTCCCTGATAATCTTTTTCAAACTTTATTGATAACAAACTCAAAAAACAGTACCATATACAGAAGTTTAAAGAAGAAAAAGAGGAAACCATTTGCCATGGAATTTTATTTTGCATTGCAGTGATGGCAAGTAGAAAAGTTGTCAGTGTGTGTGTATGTGTGTTAAATAGGCACTAAGGTAAGACTATACTTTGTTGTACATTGTGTACTCTTGGTTGTCATATTCTGTGAAACTGACACCATGATCGAGTGAATAAATATGTAATTCCTCCTTTTTAACTTTCTTCTTTAGTTACACGTATATCCTGCTGTATCATAAATTATTGTCTTGCAATGTATCCAGCATGAAATAATTGCTGCATCGTGATACCATCGCTATTATCATCAAGCTAGCACTGCATATGGTAGCCTTAGTTCTGAGCTCTCTTGTACTTTTTCTGTTGTTGGCTATTTGTTTAGTCACTCACTCGCTGATCACATATACAGCAGGGAAGAACTTTTAAGCTTTGAACTGTTCACTGTACAAAGTGAACAGACTTTTTATCTGACTTGAACGTTTTAATGAAAGTCTCATTAAGCTTTTGGCGGGTGCACATGTATGCAGACTCTGAGGAAGAAGCTGAGGGTTAAATTAGCTGGAATGCTCATTAAACTGCAACAGCAGGGATTAAGAACCATGATACCATCAGTCCCCTGGAAAAAAATGTCCTTTCTCTGGCCAAAAAGATGAATGGACTCCTGCTCAAAAATAGAAAAAAAAATGGACTTTTCATGATCTGCCTCCCTAGTGCCTCACGGATATTTGGCTCGTGGATAGGGGGCTATGCTTCTACTTAAACAAAGGTTGGTGTGCAGATGTCACAGTGTTGAAGAAGTCATGCAGCCCTCAATTAGTCCTTTTTTCATTTACTTTAATCCATTCTATTCACTGCACTGTGGGAATTTCATTTATTTATTTTGGCCGGTGTCTATATCCCGCCCCAGGCCTGTTCTAAAGACGTGTTAAAACACCTGGTTGATCAAATTACACACATGAAGTGCAAATATCCTTTTATTATGCTTGGGGATTTCTAAAAAGGCAAAACTCAGCCCTGAACTGCCAAAATACAGACAGCATGTCAAATGTCCCATCAGGGACAAAAACACTGGATCATTGCCACACAATATCAAAGGACGGCCTATTGCTTTGTCCCCCTATGTAGCCCTGGACTATCTGATCATGGTCTGATTTGTCAGGTAGTGATTTCTGTCTTATCCCAACCTATAAAAAGAAATTCAAATCTGTAAAAAATGTGGTTAAAACTGACAAATTGGACCAATAAGTCAAAACTGGAGCTCCAGGCCTTCCTTGACTGCACTGACTGGACTGTTTTTGAGGCTGCATTAACAAACTTGGAGCAAAAGTCAGGCAGCTTTGTCCAGCCAAAGAAGAAACATACATGAGTGAAGGTAGGTTCTAATAGTATTTACTTCTACCTACCTCCAATATCCATTTCCCCCGTGTTTTATAAATCTGAAATTTTTCTAACAGTCCATTCAAATCTCTACTCCTTGTCTTAGACCATGTTCTACTTATGGTGAAAATATTGAAGATGGTAATGAATCCCTCTGATCCTGCCTCACTAGTCATGGTGGTCCTCGGGTATCATTTAACACTGATCAAAATAACAATTAGAACTGGCTATAACCCTACCGTGTTGTTGTCTTTCTCCTGACATTTTATCATAACAGCAAAATAGCTTTAGGAAAGTGTTTAAAATTGCAAAAAAAGTGTTTTTCAAATAACTTTTCTTTTACGTGTATGTGTGCTCATAATCCCTTTGACTACGACATCCACGTTTTGAATTAGTAAAATAATAAAACTGTATTACTGCATGAATATGCAGCTCTACCTGTATGTGGATCTTTAATTTTATGTAAAAAAACCCCCAGATAAATCCTGTTTCACTTTCACATGGCCTTCTGAAAATAACAAACGTAAAGAGAAAATTCCCACTCACAAAAACACATGCCTAGAAACAATATGATATTCTGTCTTTAAGAAGATGCACGCAAGCAGTGACAGCTAGACATGCACATAGGGATACATTTCTTTCTGTTGCCTCTTTTTCTCCATCCCTACCTCCTGGTTGAGCAGGGCGGTGGCTAGTTTTTGGACTTCAGCAGTCAGCAGTTGGGTCCCTCTGATGACCTTGCTCAGTGCAGCCAGGGACTGGTGGATACTCTGAAAAAAAAACCCAACAAATACGTAACTTCCTTCCAAGGCAGTTCACTTTACATAATGCAGTTCACTTTACTTGAATGCACTTGCAATAAATATATTCAGCACAACTTTTCTTGCATCTCTGGTTCACTGTTGGAGCAGTGGTACTTGTTAAAATTAATGGTCCTATAAACTCAGTTGGCAGGCATATGTAGGGTGACTGTATTTCTGGTTACTAAGAAATGTGTACAGGAGACACATTTATAGCTTATCGCCATAGTACAGGCACAGCTGACAAATTTTCTGACAACCAAGGTACAAGTTAATGTTTCATTCTCTTTCTTTCTTCCGTATTAAGTGTATATAATCTGATGTGTGCGAGTCGGGAACACCCTCTCAGGTATTTTTGTAAAAACTGACCATTAGTGCAGACATCAGCTGATTCATACAAGAATCCTAAATGGGTAGCTGCCAGTCACAAAATCTTGACCACATTGTAAAATGATTCTTAAAATGTCTTTCTCAACACCAACACGTTCTTACACCAAATAAGTATTTTCAGTTAATTCTAATGGGACTATTTTGAGTATTTCTTAGGTTAACAACACTGATTGTCAGTCATACCTGGACCAGCCGGATGGAGTTAAATTGCTCCAGGACGATGAATGACATAACAGGTGACCCTTGACCTTCCGAGGGTGGGGCCACCTTCTGGTGGATGAGATTTGAACTCTGAGTGAAAGAGATGACACAAAATTACAATGGCTGCCGTTTGTGTGTGTATATCTATTACTTAAAATACATGAGAGATCCATTATGTGTCACCATTAGCCCCAAACACTGTGGGGGGTGCACATGGACTTAGATGGAGCATGGGGATAAAGGCTGGATGCCCTTCCTGAGACCCTGTGGTGGGTTTGAACCCACAAAATCTGCCTCATCAGTTGCTGAAGTGGATGCTGTATCACTGAGTTACAGTGTATCCCAGTTCAAAAGATACATGAACTTATGTGTCAGCCTTGTTCTTATATAGCACTTTTCTAGTCTACCGACCACTCAAAGCGTTTTACAACGAATGCGTCACTTCGGCCTTTCCATTGAAGTGGCTCGGCCACCATGCCCCGGAGTAGTTTTCGGCAGGTCATTCGCATCCCTGGTAATTTTCCGGCTTCAGCTCTAGTGAATTCTTGGGGAACGTGTGTTTAGTGCCCAATCACCAGGACAATTTACCAAATTGCTATGGTTTATAATTAATGGCAATCGTGCCAATGTTAGAATCCATGTTATGTTTTTCCTTTCATTGCTTGTCAGGTGATGACATTGCTTTTCCGAGAAAGAGAGAGAGGTTATGATCATTGTGAATGAATAAAGAGAGGATTTTCCTACCTCTTCAACACACAACTAAATCTCCGTCTATTTTTTATGCAACTCCTACAATTGTATTTGAACAACCAGAGTGAAAACAAACATTTTGAATCCTGAACAATACAGCCACTGCAAGATGCTAGTAATCACAGTGAGAGAAACAGCGTGTAGGTTGCTTTTCGGTTACTGGTAATTGCATTGCATCAGCAAAAAAAATCCATTCAATGAGATTGGCGAAAACATCTACACCTCAGTGAAATCATCCTCTCAAGAAATTAGACTAGATATGTACACAGCTAGGTCATTTGTGGGGATATGGTTTTGGAATAAGTTGGTTATAAACATAAAAAAGGACAAGACATGAGCCAGTCAACACAACACATTTGTGTCCTATTAAACTTTCTCTATGCAGTGTTTAATGTATATGTGTTTGTGGAGGTAGTAAAACAGACACCTCTTTGTTCTGAGACAATGAGTAAAGGTGGAACATCAAACAAAAAGCATGACTGCAAACATAATTTGGTCATGGGGAAAAATGTGGAGAATCTGCGCTGCTGTGAGTAAAATGGGGCAGGTCAGCATGGATAGTCGGCACATGTAGGAGATTTGGGACTTAAATCCCTCGCCTCACAATCAAGCCTTAGAATAGTTGTGACGATATCAAGCATACTTGGTTTTGAGGAAAAATCAAGAACAAGTTTTATCCAGTAAATTTTCATTATGATGGTCGGTCGGGTGCAGACTCCTCCATCTTGATGATCAGCCGGGGCCAAGCTACAGTTGTAATTAGCCTTTAAATCTTCTAATGTTTTCTGGTTTCTGAATTGGGAAGAATAGAAATCTGCATATTTCAGTCCTTGTGAAAAGTGTGTGATGCCCTATCTTTTTACAGTCCAATACACATATAGTCTGTCGAGGGCAGCTGTCAGCAACCCGCGGCACCGGAGCCACACGCGACTCTCAGCTTTTCTAAATAACAGCTATTTAATTTATCTGTAGTTTAGTTTTTGCACAGTGGAAAAACTTTAAAAGGGAACTTCTTTTATCTTGGAGTTTGAGGTCATATAGTGTCACTGAAAACAATAACCGTTTGAGCCGCAGTGGCTCAGCGGGTAGAGTGCACGCCTATTCAACAGGCGTTTAAGAGTTTGTATCCCGCCATGTTGTTGGGTTATGTTTTTATGGTCAGGTGCAACTGCTTATGGCTGTAAGTGGCCGAGCGAAACAAAGAGGATGACAATGCATTGAAACCGAATTTAGTCTTATTTGAATACAAACTGCCCCATATCCTAATTATATTTGCTCTATTTTAGATATTAGGAGGCTACTATATGTTACATTTATTCCAAATTACTTTTCCTTTTATATTTTCCACAAACATGGGGAGGACTCGAGGCCTGAAAAGTGCTTTCTTTAATTGACCTGAATGTAGGCCTACACTTGCCAGTATATTTTTTCTCCTCTCTCTTATAAGAGTTTGATATTGTTATAGCAGGTAAAATAACAATATGTCTAGAATTTTCTTCATTCTTGTTCTATAATTTAATAAATGCATCAAACTATAATTTTTGTACATATAGCATATCTGCATATCTGTCTATCTATCTATCTATCTATCTATCTATCTATCTATCTATCTATCTATCTATCTATCTATCTATCTATCTATCTATCTATCTATCTATCTATCTATCTATCTATCTATCTATCTATCTATCTATCTATCTATCTATCTATCTATCTATCTATCTATCTATCTATCTATCTATCTATCTATCTATCTATCTATCTATCTATCTATCTATCTATCTATCTATCTATCTATCTATCTATCTATCTATCTATCTATCTATCTATCTATCTATCTATCTATCTATCTATATATCCCTCTCCCTCTCTCTCTCTTTCCCTCTCCCTCTCTCTCTCTCTCTACCCCCC
>OMLC01056989.1:0-11475 GCA_900302585.1 Regalecus glesne
GTCCCCTACCCCTGCTCTGTAACCAACGTTTGACTGTTCTCTTCCAGGAGAGGACTATGATCGGTGAGTTAGCTCCGCCACACTAAAACTTTTCTTCACTTTAAGATACTAACACAGGCCGGGATCAGTGTCACCGAGTCGGACATGGCAACCAATGACGTCTGTCGCCTGTTAATATCTCCGCTTCATTTACAACCCGCAACTAACCTTTCTATTCAATGGCTTTCCATAAACTATCACCCTTTCCATGCCTCACGTCTATCCGTGAAGGTGGGCGCTTGTGTTCACTACATTGTTCGCAGGATTTCCGTTATTCTGTTGTTATCTGATTTGATAGTTAAGGGACCCTCTGTGTAACGCTAGGGTCTCGGGTCGGGTAGATGTCGGTGCTGTGTCCGATGAGAGAACTTGATGGAGGACGACCACTCCCTGAGTCCCTGACGATGTTGACATGCATCCTGTCTTCTTCTTCTTCTTCTTCTTAACACTCTAAGGTGGTGCGATTTGGCTCTGTTTGTGTGTGTGTGTGTGTGTGTTTGTGTGTTATTGTGAGTGCGTTATCAAAGAGCTTCTGACAAGTAAACCCATGTCGCTTATCACGGACTCTTGACACTGCACTGCTGCTGTTGACCCACAGGCTGTGTGACATCGCTCGATATTGAGCAAGACCGTCGGGCCGCTTACGGACACAAAGTACTGAGACTGCCAGGTGCGCTTTTTTCGTGTCACCTGAAACGCTTCGGCAGGGTGGAGCATGGTGAATAGGCGTAATACTGATTTCTGATGTTTCTAACAACTAAAAGGATGAGGGGGGGGTCTGACACACAATGATGTCCGCAACATATGTTGGTCAAACTCTGCTCGCTTGCTGTCTGTCTTTAAGCTTTTATCACTGAATGGGTGGGGTTGAAAGCATCCGGACAGTTTCAGAAAGTGTCTTGCCAGCGGTCAGTTGCATAGAGGTAGGCTACGCAGAATTTAAATTTCTTTCCTGTGATTGTCTGGACCGTTTGGCTTATTGTATTATACTTTGCAACCTTCCCCATACAACAACACCTGGCACCTTAACAGCTGAAAAGAAACCAGGCAAAGTTTCAGCATTGCCGAATCTATCCACGCCAGGGTCTTTAGAAAACGTGTTCAGGCAACATCTGATGTGTTTTCACTTACCAAATAACAGATAGGTTATAAAAAAGGTCTTATTCTCCTTCTCTGTCAATATCTGTATGTATATCTATCTGTCTGTCTATCTATCCATGTCTATCTGTCTCTTTGAATACATAAATTCTGAGGTCACAGATCAGGTTAAAGGAGAATGTATATGTGTATCAAATGCTGGTCTGGCCTGCCCATGCATTGTTCAGCCACACTTTTCATCCCAAAAATAAGGTTTTAGGAAATGATGTCTGCAAAAGGCTGGCTTTGAGTAATTATGACAGCGTGTGACACACACCAGCCCACAGGAGCTCCTGTTATTAGTCACAGGGTGTGATGGTTTGGTATGTCCAAACAAAGAAAGATGATGAAGTCTGCTTCTACTTGGAAGTTTGTCTTGGATGAGAAACAAACTATAGTTCTTAATAATAGAATAAAATTATAATTAATTGAACGACTGCGTATCCATTCATTAAGGCTACAAGTCAATGTGCATTGCGGGTAGTATTTACACATGGTGGCCACCTCATTTCAATTTTGTTGCTGAACAGAATCAACAAAGAACTAAATTTCAACAGCTTAACCAAACTCTACAACATCTCTTATGATAAATAATTTTTGAAACACCACTTTTCAATCAAACTTGTCTAAATTTGGTTGAAAGGTGAATGTCTGAATCTGATTAACAGCCAATATCTAAGCAAAAACATTTGAAAGTGTGCAAGCACAGTCTGGAACTTCATTGTGTTGCTTCAAAGGTTGGAGTTGATCGAGCAATACTTGATTAAAGAATAGTTAAAAGTGTGTTATGTTTGACTGGATAAACCGAGCTGGATGGACACTGGCATTTTGAAATGAGGTCTTAGTCCTCAGTTGGATGGGTTCTAAAGAGGAGAACATAGATGTGATGGACTATATATCTTTGTTCTGTATGCAGATTATTCATCAACCTCATCACTTAAACATGTTAGTTGTAGCAGCAAAGCATTTTTCTCATCCCCAAGTTGTTTTCAGCTTAAAGCTGACTGTAGTGTTTAACAGGTTTTTTTACGTTTTAAAGTGGTGGCTTGGGGTGATTGGTAGTTGATGATGTGATTTTAAAATCATACATCCTTTATTTACTAAAGGATGTCTTACATTGTCCATTTGTGCTGCATGCAAAATCCTGCTGTCCTGTGTGCCGCAAGTGTCCTTGCACCGTGTGGTTGTTACCTGTGCTGGGACGTACCAACACTTTGAATGGAGCTCACCGTAAAGAACACAGTAACACTAAATAACCGCTGACTGAGGCAGTTCAAATCTCTTCTTCTTCTTCTTGCTTTCATTTAGGTTTCAGCACTAAAACAAATCCAATCTGGATCAGAGTTCTAACTGTGATGTCTAATTTGATGTGATGACTGCAAAAGTGTGCATCGTAGTGTGTGTTGAGGTTATTTGTTTTGAAGAGTTAAACCAAAGTGTCAACATACCGTAAGTCTTTACAGGAGCCACGTTATCTGGGTGAGTCAACTGTACAGCTGTCTCTGAGGACAAGCCCTTCCTGTTTCACTTTCTCTGTGGAGTTGATCTTCATCTGGAGGCCTGGCGTCAGGGGGAAAGGGGGGGGTTGGAGGTATTTCTCTTTATTTGACACAGAAATTCCACAGCCGTGAAGTAAAATCAATTAAAAGTGAAAGCAAGTGAAGAAACATGAGCACATTTTACTGGGGCGTCACAGCTAAATCATTTGAATCTCAAATATTTGATACATACAGATTGCATAATATTTTACATAGCAAACCTTCATTTTTTCAAGTGATGATTAAATGAGCTGTAAGTTTCACCATGGTCTAAATATTCTGCTGCAGACTGATGGAGGTGGGGATCCATGTTGTTTTCATACAGGGTACTTTAGGCAGCATGGTGGCCCAGTGGTTAATGCTGTTACCTCACAGCAAGACGTTCATGTTTGAAACCCAGGTCCTTTTTGTATAGTTTGCATGTTCTCCCTGTGTCTCTGTGGGTTTCCTCCAGTTGCTCTGGTTTCCTGCCACCATCAAAAAGACATGGATTTTAGGGTTAATGCTCCTGCCTTTGCCCCTTTTCTTTCAGTTGAAACCGGGTTTTTCCTCGACTTTTATTGAATATAAACTTTTATACACATAGCATGTCACTTTTTATACAAGCTGAGTGATCCAAGTGATTTTCCTTGAAAATTCCTAAAGTGAAACCTCATCAGGAAAATCAGAATTAACTCGCCAGAATCTTTTCATTAGGCTCAAGAAAAGTGTAATTTTAAGACCCTAAAAAAGCCACAATGGGATGAACATGCCTTGCCTCTGACTAAATGTCATCAGGATTTCTTTCAGTGTTTGGTAGGGATATGACGACACACTCAACTCGTGATTGATACAGCTCATGATACGACTTTCTCACAATTTATTTTTAACTGAATGAGGTTTAAGACAAAAATGATTTAAGATAAAATATAACTGAATGATTCTTTTACAAAACTCTTCAATTCTACAAATGTATTTCTCCTATATTTTCATAAATTTTTATAAAACCTTTTTTTATTTCTGAGGTATGCCCATTTTCATGGCTTGTAGCTTAATTGATACGTTTTTTTAAAAAAAAAAAAGGAATATCAGCATGTCTACATATTCATGCAGGAGCTGAGATCTCTGGTCATTCACAACGCCATGTCGTTTCACCTTGATATGTACCGGGTTAGCATGGGTCGGCCCTCCCACACCAACCACGCTGGTGTCGTATGCTATAGCTAATGCTGCCTGCTATGGTGGTGCAGTTACTCAAAACAGAACGAGTCGTCTTTAGTTGCATTGTCTTGAGTCGAGACAGTCTGACATCTACTCACTGTACGAGATCAAATGAACTTACCTTGAACTGGGATCTCTGCTAGCTGCCCCTGAACAAGAACGACAGATGGTGGGTCAGTCAGTGGGATTTCGTTAACATCGTGTAGGGCCTACATAGCCTTCCTAAATACAAACGAGATCCAGAATCAAAGTGAATATTTCATCTGTGTAGATAATTTTATACGTGATCTCTGGTAGTGCATTGAGGAGAAGGTTCATGGTCCGGGTATCTTTAGCTGTCGAACCCGGATGTACTATGATAGAGCGCCATGGAGAAACTTGACCATATTTTGCCCAAACTATAAAAACTCAACAGATTCAATGGATTTATGTAAGGGACCTATTCTGTGAGAGAAATCGGTTCAGCCAGCTCTGGATTTAGACGTAGCAGCGATCATGTAGCGTCGGACAAGCAACCTCAATCCTAGATAGCGCCCTCTACCGTTTGGAGAGAATCATTATGCACCTTTCAGCTCACCGTTTTGAATCATCACCATTTGGACCGGGACTTCACTGTCCCACAGAGCAGGTTACATTCCTAGTGTTCGGTGTATGAGACTTCTGCCACTGTCTGCGACGCTTTTAAGCACTGTAGTAGAGGAAAATGAGCTATTTTATAATTGACAGTCTGATTTCTTGTTGAATATGGTATTTTACCCTCAGAGTTGATGTAATGTAATATGAATAGACAAGATACTTATATGTAGACTAACAGATGGGATTGAACAACAGTTGAAAGATTTCTAAATCTGTCTCTCCCTCCTTCCCCTTTTTCTAATTGTACTCCTGTATTCAGTTTTCGTCCTCACTTCCTTTTCTCACTCACTCTGTATTCTCAAGGGTATGCTTGCAACTATTCTTATCTCTCAAGTCAAGTCAATCTTATTTGTGTAGCCCATTATCAAAAATTACATATTTGTCACCTTGCTATTGGTTGTCACCGTATGAAAGTGTCATGGGCAGCATGATGTATAACCTCTGTTAGAAAGTTTGTAAAATGTTTCCTCAAGAATATATCAAGTCCAATTGTCTCAGTGTTGGCAAGCAGCTTTGGTGCCGTGAGGACTTTTATTGTATTCTATGAATGATAGCCAAACACACACACACACAAAATAATAATATTCAGAAGGGTGGCTTGATTTAAGGTAGTTTCATGACAAACCACACTTTGCAGGCTCAATCCCCCTGCAGGGGATCAGGAAGGCTATCCAACCTTAATCCCCAACACTCCATCTAGGTCTATGTCCACCGTCACAATGTGGGGACTAATCTTGACAGACCCCTCCCTCTAATGAAAACCTATGAAGCAAAAAAAAAAGTGTCTTCATATTGTCATAGTAAGTTTTTTTTTTCTGAGATAATGGCTGAGCTGGGAATTTGTTTTGCCGGGTACCGGATACTCTGTGGAGAAAGCTTTGATGGGAATTTTGCGTTTTAAATCCACACTAGTCAAAACTGCTTTAATGCAAATCTAGTTCCTTTTACCGCCACAAAGAAGTTTCCTCAGTAACTTCCGTGATCCACTGCTGGTGCTTGGGGGCACATAATCTCTGTTGAAGGGGGTTTGCAATGGCTGTAGAATAGTTTGGTATACATTTGAATCTTTAGGAATCATTATCATCGGTCTTGAGGGATGACACTGTCTCCGTGCAGTGGAGCTGTGGTGGCTCAGTAGTAGAGCATGCACTTCAGGAACTGACAAGCTAGATGTTGCAGGTTCAAACCCAACACGGGGCATCAGGTTCATACCCAACACGGGGCATCAGGAAGGGAATCTGGCCTTAATCCCCCATGCCCCATCTGAGTCCATGTCCACCCCAACAACTTGGGGACTAATTGTGACATAAAAACAGAACTCTCATCTTCTCAGAATAGTGTTAACCTCTGGTAATTCCTTGAATATTTTCTAATATAGACGTCCGACTCAAACTGAGTACTTTAGTATCTTGAAAGAGCCAATATTCTATGACTATGAGAGATGGAAAACACTATGACTACATGATCAAGCGTGACTGAAAGTAGAGGCCCAATTCTAGGCCTAAGTGACTACAGCATTGGGGTGAATTGCACATACTAAGATCCTGTTTGGTTATTAAAACACCACGCTTACAAAAACTCCAATGTTGGGTGAGAGAATGCAACACTGACTAGGCATCAGGGCCACTTCCACTTCAGCACAGCCAATTCAGGAAGTACGGATGAACACCGTCAGAACTCGTAACATGTGTGTTAATAAAGTCTACAGAATGTTGGACCTTTAGCCAGTTATACAGAGAAAGCTTCTTATCAGCATGAATATTTCTTTTCAGCACCACCCTATTTACCATGACCTACGTTGACTTTTCAGAGCTGCACAGTACATATTATCTAGTTTAAGGTGTCACAATTAGTCCCCACGTTGTAGGGGTGAACATAGACCTAGATGGACTATAAGGGGATTAAAGCTTGATGCCCTTCCTGATGCCCCACAGTGGGATTGAACCTGTGTCGCCTGTCATTTCCCGACACACATGCTCTACTGCGGAGCTACCGCAACCCATCTGCACAGTACACATGTGATCCCCTAATGTTGGCCACTGGGAGCTTCCCAGTACAACAAAAGTCTTTCATTATTAGCTACTGGAAGGTGCCCAGTTTAACCACCATCTTGTTCTGTTAGTCTCTAGGAGCTGCCCAATACAACCATAGCCCTTTACTGTTAGCCACTGGGAGCTGTTCAGTACAACCAGTCTTTCTCTGTTGGGGACAAAGCAGCTACAGAAGAGCAGTAGGGGGGGATGAATGCCTTGCTCAGGGAAACCTCAGTAGTGGCTGTTAAGGGAGAGGAGAGTGTATTTCAGTCCCTGTTTTGGCTGCAGATATTTTCAACTGTCTCAGGGGCTCATTAAGGTTCCCTGACCAAAATCCATCCATCCATCCATCCATTGTCAACCGCTTATCCGAAATTGGGTCGCGGGGGAACTGGAGCCTATCTCCGTTCTCATTGGGCGAAAGGCGGGGTACACCCTGTATAGGTCGCCAGTCTATCAAAGGGCAGAGCAGTTAGGGGAACAGTGTCTTGCTCAAGGACACCTCGACACGCTTCTCTGCAGGACCGGGGATCAAACCTGCAACCTTCTGATCGCCAGACAACCTCTCTACCCACTGAGTCATGTTGCCCCTATATATATATATATGTGTATGTGTGTGTTTGTGTGTGTTTGTGTGTATATGTGTGAGTGTGTGTGTGCGTGTGTGTGTGTGTTTGCGTATTTGTGTTAAATGAACAGATATATTTATGCTTTATAATTTTTCAAATATTAAAAAAATCTGTCCTTCATTTATTTATTCACAACATGGGAATTAACTATGACACGTTAAATGGACCTCTTGAGGAGGAAATGAACCCCTCAAATACGGCCACATCTGCATAATTATTTGGTATTCACAGATATCCATTGCTTGTCTTATGTTTCATGATATGCTATATCATCTCTCCTTCACAGCTAATGCATCCAATGGTTCATCCATCCATCATGAAGTTGGGGTCACGGAGTCATGCTGGGGCCTATCCTGACTCTCATTGGGCAAAAGGTGAGAAAACACTCTGGACAGGCCACTGTTATGTGTCAGGAGTCAAGCAGTTAGGGATTCAATGTCTTGCTCAAGGACACTTTTTTTCCACCTTTTTTTGCCTTATTTTCTTTTCTTTTCTTTTGCCAGTCTATTGCCACACGACACATGCGGGTGCAATTTGTCCTCTACATTCAACCCATCCTATCGTATAGGAGCAGTGAACAGCCACCATGCGGCACTCAGGGATCAGTTAGGAGTTCAGTGTCTCGCTCAAGGCCCCTCAACATGCCCTCTGCACGACTGGGAATCGAACCCGCACCCCTCCGATCACCGGACGACCGCTCTGCCCTCCGAGCCATGCCGCCCTTGCATAAGTTATCCGGTGGATTTTTCAGTCTTGATTTCAGCATTATTTATCAGCAGACTTCAAGTCTTTCTTTATTGACGTTCTCACATTGTATGCATGATCGACTGCTGCTTGGGGGGAAAAAAAAGTTTCAACCCATCAAAGATTCACCAAATTAATAACAAAGCATGCAAAGACTACACATTCCCCATTCTTTCCGTAGGGAAAGTAACCTCGACTGGTTACATGTATGATCGAACATGCACAAAGACACGCTCTGTTCTACTGTCTTCATGCTTCTCACATGTGGGATAACATGGCACGGATTGGCCTTTAGGGTTTTTGGCGTGCAGTCAATCTCTTTTTTTCGTGTGTTTTTGTTTGTTTTTTTTAATAGCCCTTATTGGATCCCTGTTGTCCTCGCAGCATTGGATAGTCCCTATGTCTCCTTTAGGCCAAAGCAGCACAGTGACACCACCTCATATTTAAGTTGACGAATAATGGCCCCCGAATGGAAAAACACCGAGTACTGTTGTCGGCCAGCCAAGGCTGTGTCTGGGTGCACGGGTGTGACAAATTGGGCCAGATAATATGAGTTAACGCTGGCCAAGGTCAACGTGAAAATGACAATCCGCAGAATGAGTGGATGACTTTGAAGAGGCAGATGAAAAGCAGGGTGTGTAGCAACCGTTTGTGATCCTCGTTATTGTCATTGCCGTGAGACGGGCGCATAAAACAGACGCATCACAAGGGCGGTCAGGACATCACACCCGGGTTTTGGCTGACAGCGTGAGGTCCGTTTTTACGTCACGATTGGCCGCCATGTTGTTGGGGTGGAGACAAAGGTGGAGCATGAGGAATCGAGGATGGATGCCCCTTCCTGATGCCCCGTAGTGGGCTCAAACCCACAACATCTGGCACATCAGGTCCTGAAGGGCACACTCTAACACTGAGCTACCGCGGCTCCCTTGAGCAAAATCAACGGTCACGGATAAATTATGAATATCATGACTGTCTGTTGGAATTAGCTAATCATGTGCTCATCATCTGAAAATTATTCTGGGGCACCCTCGCAGCTGAGCTGCCTTTTTTTTTAAATCCTTTCATCAACGGAGTCTTGAGAAATGCGCGTATCTGTGTCTTTTTCTACAGATACGAACGAGCGCGTCCCACGACGTGAAGCAGGAATATCAATTTTCAGATCTTAGACCAGCGGTTGCTCTTTAAATTCTGTCCGTCCCACTTCCGGGCAAAGGTCCAAGGTAAAAATAGGTCCAAATATTGATTGGATCCTGAATGTATCTTTCCACATGAGAGAGGTCTGTCCTTCGTAATGTTGTTTGCAGAGGGCACATAGATGCATACAGCCTCAGGCTGGAGTAGGGCAGTTACCATATTTTTTTTAGCCAGAGGGCAGGAGCACTCTCAACAGCGTATAGTGTGTGTGTGTGTGGGGGGGTTGTTTCAAGGGGTGATGTGAACACCATGATCATCATTTGGTTACCTATGGTTCCTAATTTGTTGCTTTTTCTTCTTCTTTCTTTCTTGAATTTTAGGGGTTTTCTTGGCTTTGATTTCTTTTGTTTCTTTTTCGTAGCATGTTTCGTGATACTCTGTTGATTCATGAGGGTCCACGCTTCTTAACCCCTTACCTTAAGAGGGAGGCTGGGACCAGTTACAGAACAAAGCTCGTTGGGTTGGAAGTGACATTATCTTTTATTCTGATTCAGCCAGATCTCTCTCCCGAGAGAGACTGCGGTGCACTGATGATGATGTGTACACGGAATAAGACACCATTTACGGAATACAACATGATCAGGATGATAGAATAGTAATTGAATTACAACATTTTTTTTTAAAACCACAGAAGAAGAATGGGATCTGAGTGGTACACGCGTGCTAGTGTTTGATCAGGGGCTCTTAGAGGTTATTGCAGACGATTACAACACGTTTATGCGCTGTAACTGTTCATTATCTGAGTCCATAAGAGGCATCTAGTGGATCTATAAATAGGTCTGCGTTGAACCGACACACAAACTGGAACTCGTAGACCGAGAAACGTACACACACACATCACTTCATATTCTAAAGTGTCCAGAAACTTGTGCATGTACAGACACAGAGCTTCAAACCTTGCTACCGTTCACATGGTCTTCAACAACTCTGAGTCTATTTCATATTTCATGTGGCCTCTTACCCCCCCCAGCAGTCTTTGGAATTCTTTGCTCAGGGACTCTAAATCCGTAATCAGCTTAGCTGTGTTGATGCATCAGACATTTTTAATCAGCGCTATTGAAGAGGGAGAGCAGCTCATCACTGAGGTGCTGTACAAAAGCAAGGCGAGCAGTGCTTAATTTGTAAATGTGGAGGTGCCCGTGCAAAAAGGCAGCGGCAGCCAAAGCCTCTGAGAGGTCCGGGAGCCCAAACAAGATGTTAACACAAAAACAAAAGAAAATTCAAGTCACCAGTGTCGCGTTAATGCGGTAAATAACTCGGAAATGTTGGTCTTGACTTAATTGGTTGCTGTGATTGGCTATTACACCTCTATTGCCTGCGATTGACATTAGTGATTGTTTTTTTTTAGGGGGTGGAACTTTGTCTGTGTGCGTCTGTGTTTTTCTTGGTTTTTGTTTTTTCGATGGACGAATCATTGATGTGATTAGATTTTATCGCTTGGGAATAGTAGGGACAACTTATTTTAAATAGATATGAGATGTGCCAGATCCACGCAAATAGGTCCTGAAGCACAAGCAGGTCAAAACTGAGTGGTCCCGTAGCTAGCTCTGGCTAGCTCCGGCTAGCTCCGGCTAGCTCTGGCTAGCTCCGGCTAGCTCCGGTTAGCTCCGGCTAGCTCCGGCTAGCCCCGGTTAGCTCCGGCTAGCTCCGGCAAAAATTAAGTACTGAAGGCGAGTGACGAAGGAGAGGATTGAAGACAGGGGAGGAGGGAATTGAGGAACACAACCTGCTAACAAGTCAAGTGAAGGTTTTTCTTTATTTTTCCTTTCTAGGGAAGGCAGATGGCCGCGGTAGCTCAGCGATGGAGTGTAAGCTTTGTGAAATGACAAGCCAGAAGCTGCGGTTTGCAATCCACCATGAGGTGTCGAGAAGGCCATCAGGCCTTAATCCCTCTAGCTCCATTTAAGTCAGTGTCCATCTCCACAGCATGGGCACTGATTGCGACACACCAAAAAGGCCCCTCCCTCTTTTTTTAGTGAAGGGCTCAAATGGAAGAAGAAAAAGACCCTCTAGTTGTGCAAGCATAGCATTGCCATTCTGGAATGGTTTAAGTAGAGTCCTTCTGAAAGACTGATTAATGGTGAAATATAACCAGTTTGTTTGGAAAGAGAGAATGACTGAGAGATTACTTTGCTCTTGGTTTGTCTTTTGCTAAATGTCATGATAATCTTTGCTGTGATCCTGATGTTTTGCAGTGAGATTTATTGCATATCAGATCCGGTAATGGATGGATTAGTGAGAATGTCGTCTTGTGTACTGCGTCTCAGCCTCACCACACTGACGCAAAAACAAAGATCTGACACCTGGCTATAATCTGCTTTTTAC
>OMLC01056990.1:0-11094 GCA_900302585.1 Regalecus glesne
AACAGAGAGGAGAGTGCTCAACAAATGAGGGAACGAATCCAGTAATTCAAGTATTTTCTTTCAATCTTTTAACATTGTGCAGTATGTGCGGGTATGTATTGCACAACATTGAAAGAAATCACTTGAATTACTAGATTATATCTGGTCTCAATCTCCCAGGCCCATCTAAATCTGTTTCCTCCCCCACAATATGGGGACTCATCATGACATGTAAAGCAGACCTCTCTCGTGCACACACACACATGCAGACAGACAGACAGACAGACAGACAGATACATTACATTTTTATTGAACTTACACAAAACTTCCAGTTACAAAACTATTCATATCTAATGATCTGAGGGGAAAAAAAACCCAATGATCCCTGCAAGTATGCACAACCTGAGCGTTGTGGGTTATTGCTTTACCCTCAGAACCAGTTTACAGGGAAACATTTAGCACGGCTACAATAATTCATCTCAGTATTTTGGCTACGTATATAAAAGGAATATCTTGAGCTGCAATTGACCTCCATATACTATGTAGGACTCCTGGTCTCACTCTCCCTTCTCTCTCACCAATCAGGTGATCCCCCAGGGTGTGGCCCCTACACCATGTATTCCCTGTTGCCTTGTGGTGACAGACAGGAAGCTGCTGACATGCCACCAGGATTGCCAGACCAGCTTCTTTCGCTCGCTGGGTGGTGCTGATCTCTGCGATGTTACTGCTGTCAGCTTGGAGTCCGATAAGGAGTACTGTGTAATTGTGAGTTCGGCTTTTAGTTGACTGTCTTCTAAATGCATTAGTGATTCAATATCAGTCCCCTGCACTTCAACAATCTGGTTCACATGATCTAATGATATCCTATATGAAGTGGCAGTATGTGTACAACAGATACGTTGATGCAACTCAACTATCTCAAAAAAGAATTGCAATAATTTCCTTACCTTTACAGATAGTTTTCTCATTCATTACTGGAGAGGATCCTAAGACTTTGATAATAGTCCTACCATTGAAGATTAAGTTCCTATAGAGCACAGTTGGCAGTTTACCATTCAGTATGTTAGAATGTGAAACAAATCTCATGTTCTGTTTCTTCTCAAACTTAAATTCTTAGCATTTGAAGCTAACTAAATGATTTGTTTCTGGGGAAGTAGCTGAGTAAACACCTGAGGAAAATAGATTAGCAAAAGAGAACATCGCTTCCTTTGTGTCATGTGTGTCATGGCATGTGTCATTGTCAACTGCTCAGCCAAAGTCAGGTCACAGATATGCTGGTACCTGTCCCAGCTTTCATTGGATGGAAGGTGCAAACAAAGGTGTTCACTTTGTTTAAATACAATTCTTAAACTCTCTTGACATCTCTATTTTCCCTTTGTCTTTCTCTTTCTATTTGTTCAGGAGTTTGCTCGGGATCGGGAACAGTTCCTTCCTCCTTGGGTCCTGTACTTCAGTGGCTGTGAAGAGAGGGATCGTGTACTGGAGGCACTAGATGCTGCCTGGAAAAGCATTTTCCAGGTAAGAAAATTAATAAGAATCATTTGCAATCATAACAGGCATACAAGGTGTCAAACATTGAGGCACCTCAGTGGCTCATCTGGTAGAATATGTACCACATAAGGCTGAGTCCCTACTGCAGCAGTCTGGCTTCAAATCCAACCAGGGTCTTTTTCTGCATGTCATCCTTCTCTCTCTCACTTGCCTTTCCTGTCTCTCTCTCTTGACTATCCTACCAAATAAAGGTGGGAAATGGCCCAAAAAATCTTTTAAAAATAGAAGATTGAAAACGGTAAATAAATCTAAGTTCTTTGTTTGGCATCAAATTAATGCACATGTATCCCTTGCATTTTTAGGTGGATCTCCCCCGCAAGAACCTGTCCAACCCTTCAGTGCAGAAGCGCTGCAGTGAGGCCTTAGCCCTGATGAGGAGTGCCTGGCAAAGAGCTGACAGCCTTGCCCGTGGGCGAGCCCAGAGAGAACCCTGGTGTTGACTGACCAATAGGTAATTGGCAAGAAGGCCACACAGTCAGGGTTTCGGGATGGACAAATGAAATGGATAAGAGGATGGATGAGTGAATGCAGGACATGAGACTGGTGATATGCATTAAGAAGAAGTGGCTGCTCGTCAGCGATTGGACTTATGTAGAAAAATTAGGCTGGACCACTGATTTTCCTCCTTTGAAGCTGACGTCAGCAACAGAAGCTTCCCCTCAGAGAATTTGCCCTTATTGGTCGCAAGGAAAGGTTTGATGTCAATTGATCAAGCTTTTATAAAAGTTTTTTTTTTTTACCCTAATGAGGACGACCTCTGTAAGAAGCAGTGATGGATGATTTGGTTACCAGAAAAGTGCTTTTATAAGATGGGAGAATAGAAAAGCTGTTAGAGCCATTGTTGTACTTATATTTCACGTAACTCTGCCTTTGCCGCTGAATTGAAAATGTATTATTTTCAATGAAAATTTCTTTTCAATTCATTAATTGGATTTTGTCTCAACTAAATAGATACGAAAGGGTACTGTCTGAGAGAAGAAGCCATTTTAAAAGGCCGTAACACTGCTGTCGTAAGGCAGGGATGTTAATGGAATCCTTCGCTCCTGCTTTGTAAAATGGAGGTTAGAGGCGAGTGCAGACTGTAGAAACCTTTGTTTAACCACATTACCAACAGCTTATCTGTACAATGAAATGGAGAACTACTTATGGCTTACACAAATCTAGCTCAAACATTCTCTATACATTACATTGATCAGCCAAAACATTAAAACAATCGACAGGTAAGTGAGTAACGTTGATTATCTTCTTACGGTGGTCCCTGTCGAGGAGTGAGATTCGTTAGGCAGAAAGTGAGCAGCCGCTTCTTGAAGTTGTGTTTAAAATTAGAAAAATTAGCAAGTGTTAGAGCTGAGAGACTCAAATTGCTGAAAAAGTGAATGCTGGCTATGATAGACAGATGTCCAAACATACTGTGCACCGCAGCTTGCTAGGTATGGGTCCCCATAGTCACAGACATTTCAGAGTGCCCATGATGACCCCTGTCCACGGCTGAAAGTACCAACCATGGGTACAGTGGCATCAGAATTGGACCATGGAACAGTGTAAGAAGCTGGCCTGGTCTGATGAATCACATTGGGTCCTGGCATTCATGGGGCTTTTACCTTGACATGTACTACATTACATTACATTACAGGCATTTGGCAGACGCTCTTATCCAGAGCGACGTACAAGAAGTGCGACCCACCTAAATATTGTTGCAGAACAAGAACACCCCTTCATGACAATGGTATCCCCTGATGGCAGTGGCCTCTTTAAAGCAGGATAATGTGTTCTGCCACTATGAAAATGGTTCAGGAACGGTTTGAGAAACATGATAAAGAGTTCAAGGTGTTGCCTTGTCCTCCAAATTTCCCAGATCTCAATCTGATCAGGTATCTTTGAGATGTACTTGTAAAACAAGTCAGATCTGAGGAGACCCCCCCCCTCGCAATTTACAGGACTTAAAGGGTCTGCTGCAAACGTTTTGATGCCAGATACCAGAGTATACCTTCAGTGGTCTTGTGGAGTCCATGCCACAACTGTTCAGAGCTGTTTCGGCAACATGTGGCGGACCTACACAGTGTTAGCCAGGTGGTTTTAATGTTTTGGCTAATCGGTGTATATGCAGAAGAAAGGATTTCTTGTATTCTAAAGAAAGCCATGTAGGGAGATGAAGCTTTGGATGTTGAGATTTTCCCACCCTCTTTTTTATGCAAATAATCCGTCATAATGTTGCTCTTGCAGGTAACAGGAGTTTGTGGATGAAACTCACTCGTTGCGCTAATAAAATGCTGATGGCTGCAAGATGTTTCTTAGATCATAAAGTCCAAATGCAGTGCATTTATGTTGCAATTGTGCAGCACTAGTTTTAAGATATAACCATTACTACTCGTGTATGTGTATAATGATCGATTAGTTGCATTCTTGTTTGTCTTTGGAACACATACCTCTCAGAAGTGGAAATTTTGTGTCCGATGAACATAAAAACAGCAATTCTCCTTTTTCTAGAGAATGTTCAAGATGTGGACTATTGTAAAGTATTAAAGTGAGTAATTGCCATCTGCACTGTTACATCGCATTCTAACTTCTTGCCTCTGTCAGCTAGGTTCAAGGATTAGCCTACCAATTTAGATTTTATCTTTTGGGATTATAAGTCATATCAGGAAGTGCAGAAGGTTAGCCTTTTCCATCACTCTAAATGCGAGACAATATGAATGAAGAGTTACAGTCGAATGCATTCTTGCACGTTGTTTTTAGTTTTTAGACCTTCCATGGCTCCAACTTTATTTTTTCAATGCATATTTAGAAAGTATTACTTTTCTTTTCATTTGGTAGAAAATGGGAACAACTAAGTCTGTTATTTGTTCTGTCATTCATTTGAGTTGATTCTATATTTTTTTTCTGGGTCATTTGGCACTAATTGTTTTAGGTTTTTTTTTGTTAAATTCATCAAATAGGAATGGTGCACTGTGTGAAGAATACAATCATCTGCATGAGTGTTGGTATTCATTCTGTCCCTTGTTCAGTGACATCATACACGGAGGTTTTTCAATCGATCATGTAATCGAAGTTGTCTAGTACAATAAATTGGAGCACACCATCATCGTATAGTGTTTTTAGCAGTGTAGGACCATATTTGGTAAGACTTCTGACCCAGTGGGTAAAGTATGTTACATTTGTTATTTATTTTAATCGCACGTGTTTTACTTCTACAAACTCTGAAAAACCAAGTGTAGGAGTGATGGGCAGAATGAGTCGGAGTGATATTCTTAAGGTTTTCCATTGACATCCATTAACCTCGATCACTTACTCCGCTTGCTGCTATTCTTCCGCAAATTACTGTTCTTTTAATATAATACCTATGTTTCAGTCTCTCCCAGACAATGAATCTAGGGACTGTTCCCTGCTACTGCGTGCATCATAATTTTATATCACAAAGCATGCCTCCTGTTTTTATTGAGTGGCTGTAATAGCCGTTTACACTGCTAGCTCAAAGAGCAACTAAACCCTGTTCCGCTTTTGTGAGTTTGATTATATGTAATGGTTAAAAGCCTGTTCTAGTACTTGGCTGATCTTTACCGAGTGATCTAAGCAGAGCAAGAGTAACAACCGTGACTTATGACAATGACGATGAGTCTGTTTGATGTATTTGTGGCAACTCACAAGCATTAACAAAACTATCGGTTTTATTAATGCTGATTCACTTTGCATCCAAACCAAATATATCCGTCATTAATAATATCAGCAATAGCTGCATTTTCCATGCTTACATCCGATCAGCACTTACAAATAGGTTTTCTCAGCAAACTCATACAAGTGAATTAGGGTTTAGTTGTGGTTTTTTTTACATGAATTTTAACATTTTCCAAGTTAACAGTTGACTCCCAATGTTATTGTGGCCTTATTTAAAACCTTAGATAAATGAGAAAAAATGGCCAATTTATTAAAAACCAAATAAATCACTGTATTTGAACTTAGCCTTATGCATTGCTATTTGGCTAGCTATTATTTGAACGCGGTTTACCATCTACGATTGTAGCTTTGTCACTGTTTCTGTCAAAAGATGAATACAGACTATTTTATAGCCATACATGTCTGTTAGATATTACCAACTGCTAGCTTTCAATTTAAACTTTAAGTGCCACTAATTCTCACTTGTCCTCTACTGTTTAGTAATTGATCTCAGGTTGAAAGGGTAATTTTTTAATTACTCAACACCTTAAAAAAATACCTTGCTGTTTTTAATTAAAATGTTTTGAGTTTTTTTTAATCTCCCAATTGTCTTGCTTGGTATGATTTTTTTAAAAATTGTTTTTAACTTTCAGAGTGCAAAAAGTCACTAATGTAAAATTACTGAAAAGTCAAAAAGTCCTTTAGTAATTCAACGGTTTTAGTCAGATTGTATCCAAAATAAAACTGATCTGCAAAGATGTACTTGTACTCCTTTCCCTGGTGGATAACTTGAGGACTTTTTGACCATGAGAGAACTATTGTAATATTTGAAGGTACTTGAAATATTTCGTATTATTTTCAAAAAGAAGTACAGTACCCCTTAAAGTGTACTGAAAATGTTCTAAAGACAAAATGTGTGTTTCACATCGGTGGCCAAACACGGATTACAACTTTTAAGGGATGCTTAATGAGAAAGATAGCATTTGCATTTTATATATATATATATATATATAGATCTGTATTTTTTTCTTTTGAAATGTAAATAGAATCAATCTAAAGCAACATTTGCTCACACACTAAGAAATGCATGTCAACAGTTTTCTATTCATAATGATAATGAATGTAAATAAAAATCTGTGAATATGACAGAATGAATAATGGAAATCAAATTAATTGTTCACTTCAGCCAAGTTTAGTCAAGGGTCAAAATCAGCCCAACTAATATTACAAATTACAATTGTAACCAATTGTACTATTGTACAATTGGTTACAATTTAGTGTCAAGGTACAAGGAGTGTATTTGCTATGATGCCAGCTACATCATAATCGACGAAAGACAGGTGAATTTTTGGTGTTAAGAATTAGCATTGCATTTACCGTTCTCATTTGTTTCCTGACAGTGGGGCCTGCGGTAGCTCAGCGGTAAGCGTGCTCGCTTCGGGAACCGGCGAGCCAAAGGCAGCAGGCTTGAACACGCGCGGGGCGTCAAGGAAGGGCATTCGGCCTTAATCGGATGTGAGGCCAACTGTTCAGAATAATGGTTACACTTTTCACTGGTATTACAGATGTCGAAGGCCTGAGATATTACATCTCTGGTGCCACTGAAGAGCACCAGAGGTACAATATCTGCTGTGAGGAGTTTGATGGAGGAACATGGAGGAGGTCAGAAGGAGTCACATGGTTTCTTTGTGGATGTAGAGACAGCCTATGACAGGTGCTGAGAGAGGAGGTCAGGAGGGGCAGAGAAGTGTGTCAGGGTGGGGCAGGATATGTATGAGGGCAGTGTGACAGTGGTGAGGGGTGTGGTAGGAGTGATGGAGGGTTCAAGGTGGAGGTGGGGGTACATCAAAGATGCATGAGCTTTCAGTGATGGTATCCTCCAGACTCGGCAGTCAGAACATCAGCTCGTTGCTACGCGTATCTAGGTGTAGGTTTTGATCCATCATGGTGGATCTGACCAATGGGAATAATCTGTTGCATCAGTGGGTAGAGCGGTCGCCTGGCAATCGGAAGGTCGCAGGTTCGATCCCCGGTCCCGCAGAAAGCATGTCGAGGTGTCCTTGAGCAAGATGGATGGATGGATAGATGATTACAAAGTAAATAAAGGACTTCATTCATTCATCAACAGCCGCTTATCCAAAGTCAGGTCACAGATCTGCCAGAGCCTCTCCCAGCGGCCATCGGGTGTAAGACGGAGGAACACCCTGCACAGCTCGCCTCCTCCATCTCATGGTATTTGTGGGGGATTAAGGTCAAAAGCCCTTCCTGACGCCCCGCTGTGGATTCAATCCTGCAGCCTCTGGCCGGTGTGTCCCCGAGGGGCCTGCTCTACCCCTGAACTACCGCGACCCCCACTAGATGAGCTGAGGAAAGCAAATGAGGGTCTGGGAAGTGAGAGATTAGATGTGGGGACCCGGAAAACAGATTTCTTAAAAGTAGATGAAGCTGCAAGCGAGGAAGAAAGTGAAACATGTGAGAAACCAAAACTCCACTCAATTCCAAACTCATTACCTGTTAACATCTAAGCAGAAAAAGTACGACTTTATTAGGAGAGTCTAATAAACTCCATATTTGCAAATTTAAGCCTGGCTCTCCCGTCCCAGCCCCCAGCCTTCCCTGCAGTCTCCAGCCTCCAGCATCCCTTCCTACTGTCACATCCAGGCCCTGAGGATGGGTACCCTCCCAAATCCACAGTCCAAAAGACCCCCCCCCAGTCCTATGACTCCATCCGACAGTCCCACGCCTCATGTTTACACCCCTCACTCCTGTGGTCTAAAAGCATGTGTATAAAGTGAATATTAATGCAACCAGCCCACCAATTCAAAGGGGAACTGAATCGCTCATCAAGATGTGGTCTGAAGAGCCTCCCCCACCGTTGGTTCTCGACAGGCATCTTGTTGTGCCTCGCAGGGTCCAGTCTCTCCGGTACCCAGAGAAGTGCTACTCAAAGTTACTCCGTCTCTCCTCTCGCTTCTTTTAAGGAAAGCCTTCCCTCTGCCCCCCCACCACCACACACACACACACACACACATACACACACACACACACACACACACACACACACACACACACGTCCTCGTCATTTGTCAAGCCAAGTAAAATCGGTTTTATTAGCATAACCCAGTATCACAAATAACAAATTAGCCTCAGTGGGCTTTACACCAACACAACATCCCGTCCTTAGATCCTCACATCAGATAAGCAACAACTCCCTTCAGAAAAAGAAGAAAAAAAACTTTAACAGGGAGAAACAATGGGAAGAAACCTCCGGAAGAGCCCCAGAGGAGGGACCTCTCTCCCAAGATGGACAGGCATGAAATGGATGATGTGTATATAGAATAAAAGACAATCCACAGCATGCAACACTGAGAGGATATCAGAATAAAAATGGAATTAAAAGCTACATGGAGATTGGAGACTATGATGAACTTTGCAGGGGCTACAGTAGCTCGGCGGCAAAGGGCGCAAGCCAGAGAAGGATGTGCCATGCGTTGTAACGCAAGTTGTCAATATGAAGCCTGAGGTCATCTATGATGTGACTTGGTTCTTTTTGTCATTTTTGATGAGCAGGCGACACGGTTTTGTGTTTGCTCTTTCTTGTTTTCAGCAGCACCATTCGATTTGTTTTCCCATCATAGCTCCCAAAGGTTTCTGATTGAAATCAGCAACCCAGTAACTAGATGAGGCCTAATGAGTTGCACGGGCATGGTCCACTTTAGGACGTTTCTGGTGCGGCTTGTCCACCGGGGCTGCAGTATCTCGGTGGGAAAGTGCACACCTTCCAGTTAGGCTTCGTGGGTTTGATCCCGTGTAAGGAAGGATCATGGTATATGGAAAAGGGCCTCTGGCTTTAATACCACATGCTCATAAACATGAGTCATTCATTGTAAAATAACTCTATTTTACTGCATCTCATTTTCTAAAGGAAGTTCCTATCAACTTGTTTTCCCTTTTTGATTGAAACTCAACTTGGAGGCGGAGTTCAACACAGACAGCCAAACAGAGAGGTGACTGTTGCTGTGCAGTGCATAATGGAGACCTGTGCCTTCACTGTGCCTCTGACCCTGGAGACAGTTTGATGGAGATATATCACTACACACAAACAGGACAGTTAACCACTCCAGCACTGTTACTGTCATGAGTAAACACAGGCCCAGGCCAATAAAAACCCTTGTAAAAAAAAGTGCCTGTAAAGGATGTTTAATTGAAACTGTGCAGAAGGGTAGTTCATCAGAGCTATAGCTCCCAAGGGCCCACGCCCGCTGGCTGAAGGGATAAGGGAGGAGAAAGGAGAGGAGGAAACGGAATAGAGGAAGTAGAAAAGAAGGAGGCATGTATATTATTTTGGCCCTTCGTGGCAGACTTATGAGGGTTACATTCATACATCAGGTTAAGCAGACCTCCACATGTGCGAAAAATGAGGCCCGCATTTACATGACGCGATCAGTCCCCGCGTTGTGAGGGTGGATGCGGACTTAGATGGAACCTGAGGGAATTGAGGCCGGATGCCTTCCTTGAGAACCTGCGGTGGGCTCAAACCCACAGACTCTGGCTCGTCAGTTCCCAAGGTGCAGGCTCTACCACTGACAGGCTCTACCACTGAAAGGCTCTACCACTGAAAGGCTCTACCACTGGCAGGCTCTTCCACTGACGGGCTCTACCACTGAAAGGCTCTACCACTGACGGGCTCTACCACTGAAAGGCTCTACCACTGAAAGGCTCTACCACTAACAGGGTCTACCATTGGCAGGCTCTACCACTGACGGGCTCTACCACTGAAAGGCTCTACCACTGACGGGCTCTACCACTGAAAGGCTCTACCACTGAAAGGCTCTTCCACTGAAAGGCTCTACCACTGAAAGGCACTACCACTGAAAGGCTCTACCCCTGAAAGGCTCTACCCCTGAAAGGCTCTATCACTCAACATACGAAAAAGCAATTATAAAATAATCGAGAAAAATCGAGAACGCAGGTTTAAAATCTGTTTCGTTGAGATCTGAATTGCGGAGGCGATCACACTTTCTCTGCTTGCCTGTCAGATCATAGTTCTACAAAGGGAGCCTGACACTTGCATACCATAGCACGCATATCAACTCTGGTGGTGCAATATCAAATAACTAAAGAAAACAACATTTCTGATCCTCAGCACTGTTAGGCATGCTAGACAAAAGTGTACAAGTGTGCTAACTGTGACAAAGCGGAGTGGTAAAGCCCATGCACGCTCAGCTGTGCACGCATGGTTCTGTGGCTAATCGTGTCAGGACGACTGTTTTCATAGTCTAAATCACTGGTGACCGACATAGCAGCGCTGTCGTGACAGACAGAG
Source organism: Regalecus glesne (assembly GCA_900302585.1). Classification (NCBI taxonomy): domain Eukaryota; kingdom Metazoa; phylum Chordata; class Actinopteri; order Lampriformes; family Regalecidae; genus Regalecus; species Regalecus glesne. The sequence goes on from OMLC01056990.1 coordinate 10,508, forward strand.
GATATAAATCTCACACGGGGCCCTCGTCCTTCTCCTGCCTCACCTACATGGCTTCTCCTGTCAACAACAAGGCCACTGCTCCTGGGGCAAAGCACCAAGACGAAGCATCAGCATTTATAAAACCTTCTTCCTGCGACATAATTTTTCTATTTCAAATGTGCTCTCAACGTCCGTCGGTTCTCTTCCTGCCCGTGTCTGCATCTCCTTGTCCTGCATTCTTCTCTTTGTCAAGTCCAATCACTCTTCCTTTCACCCAGCAGAGACCTGACCCTCACCCCCCCTCTCTCTCTCTTTAAGTCAAACAGTTGGGTACAGTTGATCCTTCCTTCTCTTCTGAGTAATTGCCTGTTGCTGAGAGTTTGAGGGACGGTGGAAGGGCAACGTCAGACCAGATTTGCTCTCTCTCTCTCTCTCCCTCTCTCTCTCCCTCTCTCTCTCCCTCTCTCCTCTCTCTCTCTCTTTCTCTCTTTCTCTCTCTCTCTTTCTCTCTTTCTCTCTCTCTCTGTCTGTCTATAGTAAGGGGGGGTCATTATATAAGACAGTGGACAGTAGATTACATGCTTCTATACCTATGTGGAAAACCAGGA
>OMLC01056992.1:0-10172 GCA_900302585.1 Regalecus glesne
GAGGAGCAGAGCTGTCAACTGACCACCATCTGGTGGTGAGTTGGGTCAGGTGGAGAGGGAAGCCTCAGGACAGACCTGGTAATCCCAAACGTATAGTGCGGGTGAACTGGGAACGCTTGGAGGAGGACTCTGTCAAGAAGACCTTCAACTCCCACCTACAGCAGAGCTTTTCTGGCATCCCTGTAGAGGTTGGGGACATTGAACCAGAGTGGGCTATGTTCAAAGCTTCCATTACTGAAGCTGTAGCTGTGAGCTGTGGTCTCAAGGTCATAGGTGCCTCAAGGGGTGGTAAACCACCAACACCCTGGTGGACACCAGCAGTTAGGGAAGCTGTCCAGGGCCTCCGGTGGTGTAGGGGCTAAGGTGTTCAGTGCATCTCTGTGTCATGCAGTTGGGTGTTTGAATCCTGGCTGTACCGTTTCCAACCACGGCCAGAGGTCCATAGTTAGTTAGTGGGCCATAATTGGCTGAGCCTCAATGGGTATAGGAGTTATGTTGGATAAAGTATTTTAGTTTGCAAGTCCCCCTCTGAATCGCCCGGGCGCTAGCAGTTAAGTGAAGGGAAAGTACTCTGTTTCATTCTCCTCCGACGGCCAAGCACTGTGCTTTGAACACGAGACCGTAATTTGCAAAATAGTGACCATGGCTAGTGGTCATGTGACTTGGAGGAGACACATGCTACAGCTTCCTCCTTCTTGCTGACATTCTAGAAGGGTATCAAAGAAGTGCCAGCCATAGGCTACTCGGGGAATTCGGATGGGAAAAAATAGGATGAAAAAAAGAGAAAAAAAGGGTAGCTGTTCGACTGAAGAATGATACCTTCCAGGATAAGTTATCCCGGGAGACTTCAGAGACAGTTGCAAGGTACAAACAGGCCTGAAGGACGGCAGCCTCAGTAGTGAAAGAGCGAAAACAGTGAGTGTGGGAGGAGTTCGGGGAAGCCATGAAGAAGGACTTTAAATTAACACCAAAGTAACTCTAGAAAACCATCCAGCACCTCAGGAGGGGAAAACCGGGAACCATCCAAGCTGTTTATAGTAAGGATGGGACGCTGTTGAGCTCAACTGAGGAGGTAATGGGACGATGGAAGGAACAATTTGAGGACCTCCTGAACCCAACTAACCCACCCTCTAGGATAGAGACAGAGCTGGAGGATGATGGAGGATCAACATCAATTGAGGTAGTCAAAAAACTCCACAGTGGTAAAGCTCCAGGGATTGATGAGATCCGTCCAGAAATGCTGAAGGCTTAGGGTGTTGAGGGACTGTCATGGATGACACGTCTCTTCAACATTGTCTGGAATTCTGGGACAGTGCCTAAAGAGTGGCAGACAGGGATGGTGGTCCCAGTGTTCAAAAATGGGAAACAGAGGGTGTGTGGTAATTACAGACCCATTAAATCAAATTCCCAGCCTCCCTGAGAAAGGTCTACTCTAAGGTGCTGCAAAGGGACCGGGACCGGCCAATAGTGGAACCACAGATTGAAGAGGAACAATGTGGATTCTATCCTGGTCATGGAACAACAGACCAGCTCTTTACAAGGATCTGGATGAGAGCCTATGAGTATGCTGATCCAGTCTTCATGTGTTTTGTAGATCTGGAGAAAACTTCTGACCAGATCTCTGGGGAGATATTGTGGGAGGAGTATGGGGCGACGGGATCACTACTCAGAGCCACCCAGTCTCTGTATCCCCAAAGCAAGATCTTTGTCCGGGTTCTAAGTAGTGAAGTTGGACTAGTTCCCACCTTGCCTTGTCACCTATCCTGTTTGTGATGTTCATGGACAGGATCTTGAAACATAGTCATGGAGGAGAGGGGTTGCAGTTTGGTGGGCTACTTTTTGCAGATCATGTGGTTCTGATGGCATCATCAGTCTGTGACTGACAGTACTCACTGGATCAGTTCAAAAAAGGGGAAGATGGAGCTCGAGTTGGAACAAAGAATTGGAGCTGCTGGAGCAGTATTTCACTTGCTGTGACTAAGAGAGATCTGTACCCAGAAGCAAAGCTCTCGATCTACTGGTCATTATTCATTCCTTCTTTTAACTATGGCCATGAAGGTTGGGTCATGACCAAAAGAACAAGCTTGCGGATACAAGCAGACAAAGGGGGTTTTCCTCTGGAGTGTGGCTGGTGTCTCCTTTAGGGATAGGATGAGAAGTTCAGTCAGCCATGAGGAACTCGGAGTAGAGCCGCTGCTCCTTCACCTACAGAGGAGCCAGTTGAGGTGGTTCTGGCATCCAGTAAAGATGCCACCCCGTTCCCCCCTCAAATGATGTGCCCCAGTACATCCAGCAGGGGTAGACCAAGGACGCTGGCCTGGGATCAGCTCAGGATCAGAAATCAGAGCTGGTAAAAGTGTCAAGGGAAAGGGAAGCTTGGGGTTCGTGGCTGGAACTGCGACATCTGTGACTCAGCAATAATTAATTATACCAACCCTCTATAGCTGTTACTTAGCAGCTGACAACCAAATCAAACTATAACTTTTCATGCAAGGTTTGAAATAGTTCAGATATACTATAAATAATAATCTAGCTCTTCTTTATCCCACAGGCCTCTGGTTTGTCTACTTACGTATTTGTCACATGACCATGTGTGCTGATGAACAGCTGAGTTCCCTACCAACTGTTCAAGGCTAGTGAAACAGTAATATTTCATTCTAGGACCTACTGTCCTTTTTGTCACTGTTGACCCCGGACTGAAGCCCAATAATGGTCTATCTTACTCCGTCATGAGAGACGATCCCATGTTGGCACCCATGGTAACCTTGATACTGGTTAGCTACCTGCTGTCATAGACCAGGGGCCAATCTGCATGAAAACCGTTTGAGGTAGTTGCAGACCCTGGTCTCTAGTTGCAATTGATAGACCACACAGACACCCGTAATGTCAAGGCTCGCAAAAGGGAGACAAAGTTAAGTTTCAAACTGATGTTAAGAGGCATTGCTTTTTCTTTTTTGTATTATTATTAATTATTTTTTTTTCATTTAAGGGGGCGGCATAGATCAGTGGGTAGAGTGGTTGCCTGGCGATCGGACGGTTGCACGTTCGATCCTCGGTCCTGCAGAGCAGCGTGTCGAGGTGTCCTTGACCAAGACACTGTTCCCCTAACTGCTCTGCCCTGTGATAGACTGGTGACCTATACAGGGTGTACCCCGCCTTTCACCCAGTGAGAACGGAGATCGGCTCCAGTTACTCAACAAACTGATTTCGGATAGGAAGTTGACGATGGATGGATGGATGGATGGATTCATTTATTTATTTTGGATTCCCTTATCAGTCCAACAAGGTGAAATTTGGAATTCTCTGCATTTAACCCATCCTACTGTATAGGAGCTGTGAGCTGCCAACATATGGTGCTTGGGGAGCAGTTATGGGTTCAGTGTCTTGCTCAAGGACACCTCGACATGCTTTGTGCTGGACCGAGGATCGAACCTGCAACCTTTTGATTGCCAGACGACTGCTCTACACACTGAGATATTATCATCCTCATCATCATCATCATCATCACCACCACCCATCCATTGTCCATTGCTTATCCAAAATCGGGTAGTGGGGGACTGGAGCCTATCTCAGTTCTCATTGGGCGAAAGGCAGGGATACACCCTGGAAAGATCGCCAGTCCATCACAGGGCAGAGTGATTGGGGGAACAGTGTCTTGCTCATGGACACTTCTCTGTAGTTGCGCAAACTGAACCTGCAACCTTCCGATCGCCAGACGATTGCTCTACCCACTGAGCCGTGCCGCCCCCATTATTAATTATTATTAATTATTTATAAATCATTAATATAATAACAAAGGGGCAGCATGCCTCAGTCGGTAGAGTGGTCGCCTGGCAATCGGAAGGTTGCAGGTTTGATCCCCGCACCTGCAGAGAAGCATGTCGATGTGTCCTTGAGAAAGACAGTTCTCCAAACTGCTCTGCCCTTTGATAGACCGGTGACCTATACAGGGTGCACCCCGCCTTTCACCCAATGAGAACGGAGATAGGCTCCAGTTCCCCTGCGACCTGATTTCAGATAAGTGGTTGACAATGGATGGATGGATGGATAATATAATAATAATTATCATTATCATTGTTATGATTGTTATTATTTTACTTCAATAAAATATTTAATAAAAACATGTTTTTACATTGCACCATTTCTCTTAATTTTCAAATAAAAACATTGAATAAAAGTGATATGGTTAATGTGATATGAGGTGATACTTCAGGTTGGACAAAATCTGACTGGTGGTATAGTAACCAAACAAGGTTGAGAACCACTGCACTAGGAAACATGTCTTGGCACAGCAAAAGAGGTGGCTCAGGGCAGCTTGGTATCATATCTGATCTCATCCAAGGTCCGCCATGTCTCAAACAAACGTTTATCATCTCTTCTTTCCAAGGCCTTCCACATGTTCATTCCCATACCTTATCTCTGAATGCAGGGTCACTCACTCCCCATGTTGGCACATAGTAAGAGAAAGAGTATCAATGCAAAATAACAGACGATAAATATATTAATATTTTCCTAACACAATGGTACTCTTATTCACCTCTTCGTAGACTAACACACTGCCAGTTTTCCGAAAACCGAGTCTCACAATAAGACCCATCTCACATATCAATAAGATAAGAACTGTTAAACTAAAAACTCTAGCCCATATTTGACCCTGTAGGTATATATATTAAAAATCTTATGTCCAATTCTCCCACCTTTTGATATGTGAAAATGGAAATCTGTTTTGGGATGCTAGTCCGTAAACCAGCTCTTCTGTTGAAGCATGCACCAACAAAGCCCAAAGGCCTATTTATAAATGTTCAAATTCACCTACCTCAACAAAAGGTTCAGACAGAATAGACCCAGGAGGGCGCGTGATGAGAAAAAGTAGGAGTGAGTCAGTGAGTCATTCTTGGGATAATTGGGAAGCACCCCAGGCAAGCACCGCCGCACGGGCGGTGTTAAACATGTCTTATTCTATAATTCTCCAGTCAGCGTCTTATGTAGTCATCCACTGAGTTTCCAAACTGGTCGAAGGAAAGCATTTCTGCTTCACTTAACGGGAAACCTCATTATCTTTTGACCTAAGCCACATTTTCTCATTATTAGTTGTCAAACTGAGTTATGAATAGCAGAATATTCCACACTGACATTGCAATGAATAAGATCACATCATCGTGCTGATGTGACCCTTTAGTACAATAGTGCAATAGTACTCGATAATGTTCACTCACTAAACGAGCTCATTTTTGCCAGTAACAGACTCAAAATGTTATGAGATCATGCTGAAGAACCACAACATCAATCATGGAATCATATATACATACAGATACACGCACGCACGCACACACACATATATAAGTACGGCTAATGATGAGGAACATTTGGATAAACACATCCCTTATTTCTGTTTTACGACATGTGATGTACTTGACGTGCTCAACATCTAGTGGGGAGGGGGCCTATATGCAGCCTATACATACTAAGTCATTGATGTTAGATATTCCTAATTACAAAGTAGATGTTTCTTTCTGTGTTTACAGTTTCTGGCCAATATGCTTCTATCATTTAAGGTTGACGTTTTAGGTTTGCAAAGAGTGAAATATTTCTGTCACAAATATAGTTCACACGTTTTACTACTGGTAGAATATGCCTTATTACACGGGAGGATTTTCAAGGTAACTGAATGATTAATGTTTGAAGCTGAAGTATAAACCATTGCCGAATGCCGATAGCCAACAAAACAACAAATCCAGCATAAACAAACCATCTGTTATAACCCACCCTTTAAAAAAACGGTGCAGTCCAAAAATGGGGAGACCAAACAGCCGCCGGCTAAGAGGATGGAACAGCACAGGAGAGCCAACACGTCACGCCAGGACTCTGTGGTCTACACCCATCTACAGGCTAGTGGCCACTCATTCAAGATGATGATGTTCACATCCTTGATAGGGAGGAACGCTGGTTTGAAAGGGGGGTCAAGGAGGCCATTTATGTGAAGAGGGAACGACCGTCATTAAACAGGGGTGGTGGCCTGAGAGTACATATGTACATCTTACAATGCTGTGATTACAAATATTCCCCAATCCTCTGCGAAACAGGCTTGTACTGACCAAGATCACTTGAATTACTGGATTATTTCACAGCTTATTGGTTGAGCACCCTCCCTGCCAATGGTGGTTTCCTTGAAAAGGTTCCATATATAACGTGGCAAGGAGTCCATCAGCACAACCACACCCTAGGTGTTGCTCTGTCATCCCAAAGTGTCAGATGAAGACAACAGTGATTGGGTTGGAGGAAATTGCGATAAAGAAAATGTAAAAAGTCGTGTGACTGTACTGACTCTTCCCATAAGGTAAGGTGCTTTATTATAGCCTTCTCAAACCATTCTGAGTGGGTTTAGGACAGAGATGAGCTCTTTTAGTGGACATTGTCTGGCTACATGGCAGCCTAATGTGCAGCAGTCCGCTGACATGGCCTTGCTCAATACTGAATCAGTGAAGCTTCTGTTATTCATCACCCCATTTGACTTCTGACAAAATGAAAGCAAGGGCCTAGGTTAGGAAATACTGGACTTTCCCTTCAAGTTATTTTGAACAAAGTGAGTGCTTCCGTTTGGCATAAAAATGAGTCGTTTTTTTTTTTTACCAGGATCTCTTTGTGGGGGCAAAGAGTCATGGTAATGCTATGTTGATATGGAAACAATGAATGCTTCTATGTTCCTTTTCCATCTTTGTGGGCTTCACTTATTATCCTACCGAAGCCCCCCGTAGTCCCATTATGTTCTGTGTCCATCACCGCAGACAAGAGTTAATTTGAAGGTAAGCTGCTGTTAGCTAGCAAGCACAAATGGCAGAGCAAGCTCATAAAACTAACTTTACCCGCAGAAACAGAACATCTATGGCTGAAATCCAGGTTGAACTATGTTTATTGGTCGTGCGGTGGGGATGATGCTGATGTGTTCTCATTTTGAATCGTCCTCTGTAACTATGACTGGTCAAATCCTGATGCCATCACTGATACACCTCAGCAAGCTCAGCAAAACCCAAGGTCTTCCGAACTGTAGCTTTAAAACGGTTCTAAAAAAAGGTCAGGCTCTCTCTCTCTGGTTCTGTTGGTAGAGGGCTACGTGCTGTGTTGTGGAGTGTGAATATGTGCGATTAGCCCTTGGTGAGTCAGCTACAGGTGTTTTGCAATTCAAGGGAGGTCTTTAACACCTTCCACCTTGTTTTGGCTTCTACAGTTGTGAGACGCTCCAAATGTTCACACGCGAACCTGGAGTCAGTCAGGAGGAGCCGAGGCACACAGGTTATCATTTACCACGCTAAAGAGAGTTAGTGTTTAGTGTGTATGTGTGTGTTCATTCACAAGCAGTGTCTGACTGAACTTAGATATATCCCTTGAGTCTTTATCACACACCTGTTGCACTGATAGTACAAAGATGATGAAATCTTACCACAGCAGAGAATAACAACCACTGCCAAACGTAATACTAATAACAATAATCATAACAATAATAATCCATCCATCCACTGTCAACCTCTTATCTGAAGTGGGGTCAAAGAGTCATGCTTGAGCCCATCCTGGAACTCACTGGGTAAAAGGTCAGGAAGGACCCTGGACAAGTTGCCATTCTATTGTAGGGCTTGAACAGTTAGGAGTTTAGTGTCTTGCTCAAGGACACGTCAACGCCTTTTCTGCAACCGCCCTACCTCCTGAGCCATGCTGCCCAGTAATAGTAATAATAATAATAATAATAATAATAATAACACAAAAAAGGTGAATTGGTTTAACTGGAAAAGTTCATTCAGAAACGCCTCGTCAGTGAAACAGGTGACATCTTCAGTCTGAGCTGACTGCAGCATCCCCACCCATACAAACAGGTATTACCACTGAATGTGCAGTAAATGACCATCTTGCATATGAAGCCAGCCTTTTGCTGTGTAGTACCACTGCATTGTTTATACGGGCGGGGGGGATGCTGCAGTCAACTCAGACTGAAGATGTCACCTGTTAGACTGAAAACGTTTCTGTATTTACTTCTTATCCAGTTGAACCAATTCACCATTTTTGTGATTCCCTTACCTGGGTTATTGAGGATACATTAGGAAAATAATAACAATAATGACAACCATAACCAGAGAGTTGGGGGGATGGGGATAGCTCAGTGGTTAGAACACTCACTTCAGGAACTGACAAGCCAGAGGCAGTGGGTTCGAATTCACTGCTGGGTGTCCGTAAAACAGGCCACTCATAATCACAGAGTTGGGTCCATGACCTCATATCAGCAAACATAAATGTATTAATGAAATGTGGATGAAAAGGAATTCATGGAAAAGAGCCAAAGCCCCAGCCCCACCCCCTCCTAGTGGGGAAGTTTTAAAACAGCCTTGGGTCTTACCCAGAAATCTGCTATGTAGCACAGCGCTCAACTGTCAGGATGAGGGCCACTTCCAGTGTACGACAATAGTGATGACTCCTTTTGTCACCTGTGTAGTTTGCTGCAATGTGGATTTTCCTGTAGGGTCACCAGAGTGACGCAAAACCCTTGTGTCTCAAGAGTGTAGACTGAGTCATCTATCTCTATGAAGCACAATATATCTGGGGATCGTTACACTCCGAAAGGTTTCATTGTAATGCAAATGCTGCCTAATTTCTTGCAACAGCATGCTGTCATGACCAGTCTTTTGTTTGGATATTCAAAGTATTCATTCGTTTGTCTTGTTATGATATGTCTGCATGGCATGCTCCTGTTGTTCTAACAACCAAGTGAAGGACGACAGATGACAAGTAAACCTTTTGTCTAGCTGACAGATGTTTTCCATTTATGTCCGTTGTCCTTGCATAAAATTAAGCTGAATGACAGCATGAACGCTGTATCTAACTTCATCTTGTCACATAAAAAGTAAAGGGACTTGTCTTATATACACTTCATGAACAGTATTCAAAGATAATGCATTTGGAAAATATAAAATATAGATACGTATTCACCCGTGTGACTAAAACAGCCCCTGCATTGCATGTTCCAAATAGAAGTCCTGAAATTAAAGTGCTTTAAAGTGAACTCATAAGGCCTCTTCGCTGAGGAACTACTTTCTATGTCCTCTTGTTAGAACATGTTAGTAAACTTATAACTCCCATACTTCACCACCAATGAAAAAAGGACAGATCAAGTTTACCTCCATGCTTTTCTTACTTTATATATTCATTACTCCTGCTCTTATCTACCCCTAACATAACAAGAAAACCCTCGAGGCCAGCGGACTCAAAACACTGAGACACAGATAAACTCCCACGGGCTCTTTCTGAATGAAACGTGTCACAGGGCTGTCTTATCTTCACCCTCATGTGCAAAGGTTTGGAGGGAAAACAAACGAGATGTCTTTTCATGCAGACGCACAACAGATAGTGGATGTGCTGGTTGCATTGCATTGCATCTCCCCACGCTGTCGCACAAATGGGGACGTTTGTGCATCACAACATTTCATTAACCATCTGATGGCGTACCCATTGATCAACGCAAACAAAACACTAATGGTTTTAAAAGAACCAAAAAAGTAAAAAGTGAACTTATGAAGCTATGTTGATGCAATCCTAAAACAGTGAAAGAAAGTACATCTGCTTGGCTCACCTTGCAAGTACTCACCTTGCAAATACTGAGGCTGTATTGTGGAGTGTGATGCGTGCTATACTGCTGACAGAGTCAGGTTCCCTGAAATGGCTGGGTGTGTGGCCAGGGCAGCTCCTAACCTGTGCTGAAGGAGGACATACACCCTGAGGATTAAACCATGGCAGCTGGTGAGTTTCTAAAAGCAGACAGCCCCCTCCTCCTTTATTCTTCACAACAGATGCTTGGTCCTGTCTGTCTTCAGAGGAAGCCAATTATTTGAGTCAGAAGGGGAAGATGCGCCTCACTTTGATAAAGCAACATTAAAATCATCCACTGAGTGACAGCATCAGTGGTTGACTCACACATGGAGGTAAAAGGAGTGAAAAGGTTCGACAGCGAGAGATAAATGGAGGAAATATCGAGACCTGGAGCGGCACAGTCATGCAAACAAGGACAAGGCACAAGTTAAGGCTCCAGACTATTTTTTCTGTTCCTCCTTTGTGTCCGCATGCTCTCTCTCTCTCTCTCTCTCTCTCTCTCTCTCTCTCTCTAGCTCTCTCTCTCTCCCCCTCCCTCGCCC